>MEHQ01002123.1:0-19864 GCA_008828725.1 Saccharina japonica | reverse complement strand
ATCCGTTGAGGTTGGTTCTCGAGAGGACCAACCTAGCGCGAGCGGACAAGATAGAGACCACGGTCTCGCTGGTGAGTCCGCTAGAGCACACACGAGTCGAAGATCTTATGTGGCTCAGATGAAGTTGGCTTCGCCGACACTGAAGGACAGAAAGCGGTTTTCGACCTTTCGGTCGCAAGTTGGTGTTTACGCGAAATACCACGGTTTCGAGAGTGTGCTGCAGTCTGAATCATATCTCTATGTAGGAGGACCGATGTCGAGAAAAGACTTTCTTGATCAAGGGGTGTCTGTAGAGACCTACGAAAGGCACCTGAAAGCTTGGGTTTTCTTCTCTCAAGCGTTTGAGCTCCCCACTGACGTAGGGAGATTTCGTAGAATACATTCTCCGGGGGAATTTTGGAAAGCTACTCTGGAATCGTATTGTCCCCAAACAACTGGGAACCAGATTGAACTGAGAAGGATATTCAGTAGCTGGGAAGTACTGAAGGGGAAAGATCCCATCCCGAGCTTGCTTGAACTCGAAGGCCACGCCGAGTTAATGCGTGATGCTGATATTCAAGTCCATTCTCAAACAATCCTTGGCACGTTCGTTGCTGCCCTCAATCCCGCCGAGTACGACTTCGAAGTCCGAGAGTTGAGTCGGAAACAGGTTTTTGACCGCGGGGAGGTCATCAACACCATCCAGGCGCAGTACGATCTTCTATGCCGAAAGAAGAAGAAGAACCCCGCAGTAGTCCATGCGCTCGTCGTTGACGGGCGTGGTGGGGCTGGGGGGCGTGGACACCCTGGCGGCAAGCGAAGGGGTCGAGGAGACGGGCGTAACAGCAGTAACATAAATGTCAAGACGTCCAGCTGCAAAAACGACGGCGCTGAGGGCGACAAGTCATCGACCAAGGGGCCGATGTGCTACAACTGCCGTGGCAGAGGCCATTACGCTTATGATTGCACCGTTAAGCTGTGCAAGAGATGCCACGGTCGTGGGCACGAAGAAGATAAATGTCCGTCTCCGGCGGACATGCAGGCGAACCTGGCGGTGGAGCTGCCGGGCGTTGATTCCGACTCGACGACTTCAAGCGTCGAGGCGGCAGGATTCATGACAGTGGAGCTGGACTCAGTGGGGTGTGGGCATCTACATGGAAAGTGTGATAGTGGTGGTCTCATCGGTGGTGTAGGCGGGCTGGCATTGCAGGCTGGGGAAGAGTTGGAATGTTGGTACTTTGATACAGGAGCTTCTGGCAATATGACGCCTAGCTCAGGAAAGATGACCAACTTCCGGCCTCGCAACAAGCTTCTGCGCTTTGCAGGCGGGGAAACTCATACGGTCCAAGGTCTAGGCGATCTCGTTGTCGACTTTAAATCTGGCACGAAATAAATGTGTATGTATCTCAAGAATATTGCATTCGCACCAACCTTGAGATTCAGCCTAGTCTCAATATCGAAGGCCGTTAAATTAGGCTCCCAATTCGGTATTGATGACCCTGGACTGTGCGTGATCCATTGTAAATGACGCGCCTGGTATCGACAGACAGCCGGCGACGGCTGAAATATTATCGCCAATAAGGGACGTCGAAGTCTCGACAAAAAATACCTTCCGCGATGACAACGTGGCCTCTGGGCTTATTCATCAGGCGGGAAAAAGGGATAACATCAAGAAAAGCGAAACTAAGGAAGTATTGCAGTTAACGCGGCACCCGAGTCGGATACGGGGGCGAGCGGCGTACGGTATAACTAGTCTCGGCTCAACAAACGTTTCAGGTCTCCGGCATAAAAAACGAGAGATTGCATAAATAAATCGTCGAGGCGGAATACCGACAAATAAGCAAAATTCGAAACTAATGAACAAAATAGCGCGACACCCGAGCTAAGTGCAGGGGCTAGCGTTGTGGTATGTATGACGAGTCCGGTCTCGACGAACGTTGCGGGTCTCCGGCAAAAACAACAATGCCAAAAGAAAACGTGAATAAATCGTCAAGGTGGAATACCCAAAAGGAAGCAGGATCTCAAAACAAAAACGAAAATCAGTTGAATAAAAGCAGAGGCATACCAGTCTAAAGGTCTGCGAAAAGGCTACCATTGCAGTTACTGTAGTTACTTAGTGGGGAGAGAAAAGAAAAAACATAAAGACCCAGAATCAACTATTAATACTATCTTTTATATTTCGGGTCTTGGACATTTGTTGCTTTTCAGCTTTGTTTGTATTTATCATTGTTGTTGTTCTCGACCTCCTTCTTTAGGCTTTGCTCTTTGCGGTCTTGGACACTTGTTGCTTTCCAGCTTCGGTTTTGTTCTAGTCCCCCCCCCCCCTCGATTTTTAGTACGCATCTTATTTTCCAGTTGTGTCGTTGCTTCGTTTTTCGTCACTTTGCAACTATGTCCGTCTCGCACTTCGCGCTTGTTTACCTTCGTTATTCTCGATCTCGGACACTTGCCACTTTCCAACTTTGGTTTTGTTGTTGTTTTCGATTTCCTTTGTTTACCTTTGTTGTTTTCGGTCTTGGACACTATTTGCTTTCTAGCTTTGGTTTTGTTATTGTTATTGTTGACGAGTTCGCTAGTTTGACTTTTGTTTCGGGTTTTTCAGTGCATTATTTTGTTGTTTCCTCGTTTTTTTGTTTGCTTCTGGTTTCTTATAAAGTACCGATATATGTATTCACTTCATTATCCTTTTGCGTGCTGTTGATTATGCCCATGTTCCCTCTGTTATAGGGGCTGAATGCTCCGTCTTTAATTTATATGCTTATTTTTTTCTCATCATACTGGTGTGTTGGCGTATGCTTGGCCGCGCTTATGATGTACTGGTATGGGTCTGCCTGAGCCTGGGGGGAACGTTGCTGCTGTCTCCTTCCAGCAGGGAGATAGGAGTCAGGTCCCTCTAAGCGATACTGAACCGTTGCGCTGATATGTGAAAGCATGCACACACTCGTGTACCGCGCAAATTAACACACTTGCTTAGCGGCTGCTATGTTGGCCGACGCTCAGTGTTCCGCGGTACATGTCCTTCGCTTTTCCAGTGATATCGTGTTTCCATATATTTGCTTTGCCAGCTATGCATTTGCCACTTGTCCGTCCGCATCCACTGATATCGCCGTGCTAACCCGTCGCTATCGCGGCGCGCGACTTTGCGTCGCTACGAACACGGCATATCTTGGTTTTGTCACGTGTTTAGTTTGTTTTCGTTTGTTTTCGTTTGGTTGCCCGCTTGGTGGTTCGATGCTTTTCTCGGGGAAACAAGGTGAAGGCCCATATTCGGTTGGGTCTGTGCCTATTGGGACCGCTGTTGCTGTCTCCCATGCTGAGGGAAGACGGCAACCAGGCCCCTCCAGGTCTGTGCCTTGCCACGGGACTTGCACCTGTTTTAGTTGTTTTAGTTCGTTTTTACAGTATCTGTTCGTTAGCTTTTATGGGTTTTATCGATATTCTATGTTTGTGTGGCAGAGGGAATGAATGCCCTTCAAGGATGGCCCGTACCTACTGGGACCGCTGTTGCTGTCTCCTATTCTAGAGAGACACGGCAACCCGGTCCCTGTAGGTCTGCTCCTTTCCACGAGGCGAAGGCTTCTGTTCGAGTTTGTTTGTTTGCTCGTTTGTTTGACTTGTTTTGTTTGTTTGTCCTTAGTCTCGGAGATAGGTTCTGTGCCTCGCGGTCGTATACGGAAGGATGCCCTTCAAGGATGGGTCCGTACCTATTACGGGAACCGTTGTTGCTGCCTCCCATGCTGACGGAAGACGGCAACCTGGCCCCTGTAGTTCTGCGCCTTTCCACGGGGCGAATACTTCTCTCTGTACAGAATTTCCTGTCCGTACGTACCGGTACTTCACTGACGCCCCGTTTACCGTGCGTTCCCATCATTGTTGTCCTGTTCCTCACTTCTTCAGCATGTCCTTTTATTTCAACTCGTTGACGGGGGAGAAGTGCGGCCTTCGTCGGAAGCCTGCGACGGCATGGCAACACCCGACATACCCGATGCCTTGCCCGCGCACTGTTCCCTCGTTCCGCACCCTTGCCCGTGCGCCACTCCCTCACTCCGCACCCTTGCCAGTGCGCTGTCCCCGCGCGCCGTCACAATAACAGGGAGGGCCTGATCCGCCACGCGATCCGCCACGCGATGGATCAGTTGCAGAGTTGAACCGATGATGAGCGTTAGGCCAAGAGACGAAGATCTACGTCTTCTGTTTTGCGTTTTTCTTCAAGTCTCACTTGGATTGAGGGTTGTTGTGGTGTTTCATGTTTGTATGCTAGTCGGCTTGGCGTGTAACAGTTGGATGGACAGGTTTGAGTGCTGGGTTTCGGATTGTGGGGTCTTGACTTTGTGTTGGGTGCGGTACGGAATATTCTTTGTTGCGACAGCGGGGTGAATGTTGTGTGTGGGTATCTATATCTAGGAAATAATTCTGGTAAATGATTATGGTGTGCGTGATATAGGTTCCCGTATTTTGTCAAAGTAAATGTGTCTTCTTCGCTGGTCTTGTTTTGCCGGTTTTAATTTATTCTATTTCTGTGTTTGCCCGTCTTGTTTTGCCAGTTTGAATGTCTTCTATTTCTGTGTTTCCAATTGACCCCTTTATCTAGAAGTTCCGTGTTTTTTCAAAGTCATGTGTCTTGTTTGCCATTATTGTTTAGTTATTGTTTTGCCAGCTTGAGTTGCTTATATTTCTGTGTTTCTGATTGCCCCTTTTTGATTTAGCTTCTGGGTTTTTGGATCAAATATTTGCGTGGTTTTGAGCCTAGTGTCGGCTTTAGGCGACAGTGGGTTGGATGTTTGTGTCGGGGCGTGGACTTGCTCCCTCTTTTCTTACGTTTTGTTCGATTTTTGTTGGATTGTTCAGAGGACGCAACGTAGCGATTTACAAGCTTAGGCGTTAGGGGACACTGCGCAATTTTCTTGCTAAATATGCGAAGGGGGACTATTAGCCATTGAATAGTGGTCGGGCAGTCAAACTCGCGGTGAAAAAGCAGGGGTGCCTCTTGATCCGTGTGCGGCCCCGCCGCTCGTCTCCATTCTTGTTCTGTGCACGCCCCCGCCGTGTTCTCCCCTCCTTCATCCGTGTGCGGCCCCGCCGCTCGTCTCCATTCTCGATCCGCGCACGGCCCCGCCGCGCACCGCTCCTCTTGTCCCATGTGCGGCCCCGCCGCGTACCTCGCCTCCCGTTCCGTGCACGGCCCCGCCGCGCACCTCCCCCTCCCTCCGTTTCGTGCACGGCCCCGCCGCCCACATCCCGGCCCGCTTAAATTTACACACCCGTTGCTGACTACTTCTACTTCCCTGGAGTGCGCGCCACCTCTTACCACGCACTCCGTACACGGCCCCGCCGCGCACGTCCCGGCCCGTTTCGTGTGCAGCCCCATTGCTGCACACACCTTCTTTCATGGAGTACGCGCCACCTCTTACCACGCACTCCGTGCACGCCCCCGCCGCGCACATCCCGGTTCGCTCTGTTTGCAGCCCCGTTGCTGCGCAATTCTACCCGGTCCAGCCGCGCCCATGACCCCCCGTCCAGTGCACGGCCCCGCCGCGCACCTCCCAGCTCCATTCTCGATCTGCGCACGGCCCCGCCGCGCGTCTCTCCCCTCGTTCTGTGCGCGGCCCCGCCGCACACCGCTCCTCTTGTCCCGTGTGCGGCCGCGCCACATATCTCCCCTCCCCTTCCGTACACGGCCCCGCCGCGCACCTCCCCCCATTGCTGCACACATCTTCTTCCATGGAGTACTCGCCACCTCTTACCACGCACTCCGTGCACACCCCCGCCGCGCACATCTCGGCTCGTTCTGTTTGCAGCCCCGTTGCTGCGTACTTCTACCCGGTCCCGCCGCGCGCATGTCCTCCCCGTCCAATGCACGGCCCCGCCGCGCACCTCCCAGCTCGATTTGTGCGCGGCCCCGTTGCCGTCTCCCCAGTTGGCCCCTTTGACGCACCCCGTCGTAGCCCCATTACCGCACCCTTCTTCCTCCTACCACCTCCCGACTCGATCCGTGTGCGGCCCCGTTTCTGCACCCCCACTTGGCCCCGTTGCCACACCCCCCCCCCGTAGCCCCGTTACCGCACCCTTATCCCTCCTCGATGTGTACGGCCCCGCCTTGCACTTCCCAATTCACTCCGTGTGCGGCACCGTTGCCGCACCCCCCGTCCTCCATTGCCATACCCTTCTCTCTCCTCCCACGTGCGCTGCCCCCTTGTCGCACACCCCCGTCTTTTTCCTTTCTACTGCAACTGAGTTGAACATGTGATGAACCACGCCCCCCTCCCCCCGTCTCTCCCCCCTTTTACCTGAAGTCTACCAGTCCCCCTGTCAAGTCCTCCTATTTTTATGCACTAACCCCATGCAATGCAGCTTTCCCCCTGTACCCCTCGACTCATCCCCCCCTTTTTTATTTTTGATATTATTGTTGTTATTATGTGTATTAACTTGTTGTCCTCAACTCCACCCTCCCCTGGTCCCCCTTGTACTGTGGCGGCATATGTTTGGCCCTTAATATTCATTATGGACGGTGCTATTGCTCACTTCTCCCCCATTCCGCCTATTACTGACATGCACGACCTCCCCCTGTAACCCAACCCCTTGACCCCCCGCCCTTGTTTCCCTGTTATATTTAGTTGTCGATATATATCTACTAGGGAATAAGAGCCCCCCCCGCCCCCACGGCGGTAGGGCCATTAAAGCAAGTAGTAATGGAGATAATAGAGGCTCAAATTAAAAATAATATGCAGGAATACATGGGAAACAAATTGACTACGAATATTCTTAATAGGAATACAAATATATGGTTAAGGAGTTAAGGAAATATAAACGATGGGGATTGACTCCGAATCAATGCGGGTGGTTTGATGGAAAACATATTTATAATAGATGTGGCCAGGGGGGGCTGGTTGCTTCCTGAGAGCACGTTGTTTGTTGTGTGTCGAGTCAACATGCCCAAGTCTCCGGAGTCGTAGGCAGCAAGGGCTGATACTTGCGAGGGGGCATGGAGTGAATTGACACACGACACGCAGTGAGACGTGGAAGTGTGAAGGGCGTTAAGCTTTATTTTTACCCATCCGCCGGAGAATATAGAAAAAAAAGAAAAAAAAAGAAAAAGTTGTTTGTTGTTGTCGGCTGTCTCGCGGTCATCGCGAAATGGTCTTGCAAAACCGCTCGCGAGACTGGCTGTGCTGATCGAGACGCATACCGATTATTTCTTGAAAAATATTACAGGGCACAAATACTGGTACTCTGCAGCATTATTGGTTGCTGGCTGTGTTACGTACGTACATCGTACATTTTTTTTTTTTTTTGTCCATCCCATTCAGTAGCTTCGCCCTTCCTTTCTCTCTCCTTCCTATGGTCGCAACTCAGATCCGGGGTCACAAAGTAGGCTCTTCTCCCTCCTCCCCCACTACGATGCTTGCCTTGCTTTTTACCGCGAGATGATTTCAGCAATTTCTTTCCTCGTCAACTTTCGTCGAATTGTGCTTACCCACGCTGTCATATGCACTCTCGACAGTTAGTTGGTGTCATTTTGAGAATAAAAATCTCCATACGAGGAGAATCGAACCCCCGACATCCAACGCTAACAGGCTTCGTGGCTACCTGTTAGACCACCGGGGCGACCGGCAGTAGGCACATTGAACGCACGTACCATATACGTACCATCTGATACGTACGACACTATACTCTATACTCTGTACCAATGGTATTATAGCAGCGCGCGTAAATCCGCACGAAGAACAGTATAAAATAAGCGAGGCAGATATGCGCTGATCGTGTCCCCAGGTATACGTACGGCGGCAGTGTGGTCGAACATACATACGTATTTTTCATATGTACGTGCAAAGACAGCAGTACATATTTTGCTGTCCCCGGGAATACGGGAATGCGGTGATCGTGTCCCCGGGTATACGTACGGCAGCAGTGTGGTCGTCCTACTGCTGCAGCAGCCTATATATCGTACGTAGTTAATTTTCGTCTTACCCAAGACGTACCACGTACGTATATACAACAGGCACATTGCATGTACATACAAGGGCTCCGCTCCGCGGGGGGCTGACGCCGCCCGCTACGCTCGCGCAAGGAAAGGGGCAGAAGATGCCCATGATGTATAGTGCAAGCAAAAGCACCGACTTGAAAATGCCAAGAGGTTCATGGTAAGAGGTTCATGGTGCACAGGGAAGAAACGGCGGACTTGACATGCATGCAAAACATGCTCGGGATGCACATTAGCTCCATGCCCCAGGACAACAAAGAAGCTGTATGATCGAAAGAGAAAGCACAGCAACACGGCTCACAGCACAGCGCTGCGCTGCCTGCTGTGGTATGTGTGATTTGTGCCTTCGTGAGTATGTGTGGTAGTACAACAACAACGAACGGTGGTATATATTACTTCGTACTTTGTATGTATGGAAGAGAAAGCACAGCACAGCTCGGTCGTCAAGTTGTGAATCACGAAAAACAGGAAATCAACAAAACTGAGAAAGAAGAAAGACTTACACATTTGTACGTACGTACATACGAGTATACTCGTACGTACTCGTACTCGAAAAAAAGAAAAAAAAAAACATCGGACCCATTGCGCCGCAAAAAACAAAAAAAAGTGTTGACGTCTTTCGCGTTCTGTCAGCCTTGATGCTCGCCGTCCCTCCGCGATCACGTCGCCATCGATTCGGTCCGGGTCGAGCTCTACTGCCTCTCTGCCCCAGTGAGCCCCGTGGCCCACCTCGCATGAAGCCCGGTGCTCACCGTGGCCCTCGTTCGCCCGCTCCATCATGATGGTGTTCAAACTGCCGGGGTTTCTGTTTAAATCCTATTTGTTCCGGTAAATAAGCAATGCTTGAATTTTATTTTACAGGAACAAACGAACCTTATATTTTCGGACATGCTGCAGCAGCAACGCAGACAAAGCGCCTTCATGCTTCACTCGTGTCTCGGTGGACACGCCACGCCTAGCGACGAAAAAGGCGACCGCGCTCCTTCTGACCCCCCCTCTACTGGCCAGCGCCCTCCCATACCCGCGATGGCGCCGGGCTCGCCCGCGCTGCCGTGCTGTCTGGGCACACACACGAACCCAAAACTGAAAGAGGAAGAAGCCTCTCGCCAACTAAAGTATATACCAGGTAGGGAACAAAGAGAGAATGAGCAAGTAATGAACGGAGGCGGTGTTCGAAGTGGGAGCTCTGAGAGGCCAGGGATGAGGGATCCCTGGGGGAGATATCAGTAAGTATGTCTATGCGTACGTACATACGTGCACAGACAGCATGATGACAGCATGATGCAGGCTCATGAGAATGTCACGTGAGCATGTCACCTGAGCATGGCTCTGAACGTGATGTATCGTCGAAGAGCTATGGTGTCTCACGGCACGGTCTAGCCTAGTCATAGGATACCTGGTATCACATTACGAGTATTGCGCCGCATTCGACAAAATGGTCTATTTCTTGCCACCCCTTGGAGACCTCAGCTGGTGGTGGTGGTGGTGGTGGTGGTGGCGGTGCTTGACTTGAGGACGGTTGTTGGTGCTCTTTGGTACCCGCTACCTGGTACCTGGTATGGGGTGGAATATGTATGCTTGTTTTCCTCAGGACCACCCCTGGTACCTGGTAAGTAGGCCATGCAACATGGACCAAGCTTTGCGAACTCAGGACGGCCTTGAACACGAGCAGAGGCAGGAGGAGGGGATCTTATTTAGGGGCCTTCAGAGACCCCGTCCGTTTCTAAAGCAGTGGTGCTTTCGTCGCGCACGATGGCAAGGAAGGCAACGTACGTATCATGCGATACGAGTAGACGACCAGAGCGAGGATGGACGACACAATCTCAGCACAACCGCACTGCTGCAATACTCGTACGAAGAGCAGCCGCGAATCGCTGTGACCACGACGACAAGCACGGCGCACGTACGAGTTGTACTACAGTATGCCAGCCTGCGACATAAGAAGACGGTGCCGGGCATGCCGGCGTAGGGAGAAGCGTGCTTTGAATGTGTGGTAGAGAAAAAATGATATATTTTTTGTTTGCTTTTGCTCCACTCTAAGTTGCTATGATAAAGTGGGCATCAAAGATCACTTGATTAAAGTATTGTTTTTCGGGCATCAGACGAACTATATAATAGATAGATATACATATATATATTTCTTCCCCCCCCTTCTCCACTAGTTCACTACGCCTACATTACTCTATTATTCCTATTCCCTGGGCTACGAGTATGCCCCCCCGAAACCCAGCTCCCTCCTCCCGCCCCCCGTTTTTTTTGTTTTTTTTTCCATCCCGTTCATTATCTTCGCACTTCCGTCTTTCTCCCTCCCTAGTCGTAACTCAGATCCGGGGTCACAAAGTAGGCCCCGCTCCCTCCTCCCCCACTACGGTTCTTGCCTTGCATTTTTATCGCGAGAAGATTTCAGCACTTTCTTCCCTCGTCAACTCTCGTCGAATTTTTGCTTACCCACGCTATATTATGCGCTCTCGACAGACGGTGTCATGATAATAAAAACCTCCATGGGGAAAATCGAACCCTCGTCAACCGACCCAACAGGCTTCGTGGCTACCAGTTAGACCACCGGGGCGACCGGCTATGGCCCCCCTCGACTCTTCCCTTTCCCCTTGCCACCCCCCTTCCTTCCTGCACCCGACCTGGCAAGTTACTCCCCTGATTCCACTAACCACGCTCAACCGTCGCTCCCGCTCGTTCCCGTCTTCCCCGGCTTGCCCATCGGCCCCTCCTTCTACAGAATCTCCTCCCGCCCGTTCGACCCCCTTGTTGACCCTTCCCCTCCCAACTCTTCCACGTCTGCATTGAACCGCTTCACTGATTCAGCAATAGTAGTAAAGTGCGCATGCTGTTCCTCAGATTGAGAGGTACTGCTGTATTAATATATGTAGTGGAAGCTGTAGTGGTAAAACATGTAGAAACAGTATTCATAGTGACAACAGTAGTATAATAGTAGTTATAGTAGCAGTACTGGTAGTAGCCGAAGTACTCGTATGAATAGTATTATTAGTAGTATGTTGAAGCAGTAGTAACAATAGTATACTAGTAGGTAGCATCGTAGTGAAGTAGAGGTAGTGGTAGTAGTAGTAGCAGCAGTAATATAGTAGTAGTCGTAGTAGTAGTGGCAGTAGTAGTAGTAGTAGTAGTAGCAGCAGCAGTAGCAGTAGTAGTAGCAGTAGTAGCAGTAGAAGTAGTGGTAGTAGTCGTAGTACTGGTAATATTAGTAGTAGTTGACAGAGTAGTAGTAGTAGTAGTAGTAGTCGTCGTGAAAGTGGTCGTAGTCGTAATACGGCAGTACTCGTAATAGGTAGCAAAACTAGTGGTAGCAGGTAGCAGTCATACAGTAGTAGCGTTTCAGCCGTATTAGCCAAGCTATACCCCTGGTACAATATTAACCAGTTTCGTACAGACATACTACAGTATTCTTTTACGCTGCCAACGATCATTCAATGTAAGTATTGGATTGGATGAGGCCTCCTGCCCTGGTCGGAGGGCCTCGCCCGGGATAAACTCCGCGCTGAGTGCGCTCTCAGCGCGGCGCCCATCCCTGGGATTGAAATGACCGAGCAGAAAAAGACTACTAAGCCTGTAGGGTGGGTGGGAAGGTCTGTATTTTTCTTATGCCTATTATCCTCTTCTCGCCGGAGAATTAGGCTTGGACGAAGTGATCGTCTCCGGCATACAGTCTCTGAGTAATTCGGACCAAATCTGGTTTCATATTTTTGTGCCAAAACTGGACTCAGCTGATTGGGTAACGATTTTACTGATGTCGTCCCTATCTTCATCGGCCGTAAATAAATACTGTAACTAAACTACCCAAAAGCCCCCCAAGCAGCCCCCCCCCGTCTTCTGTCTCATAATAGGAAACCCCTCCTTAAGTAGCGTTTTCCCTCTCTTTTCCTGCGTGTCTCTTCAAGCGATGTCTGTCCTCGTGGTGCGGCTCCTTGGGCTATCTTCACGTTCCTTACTCGGATCTGACTGCTCTCCGTACATATTATGCATCGTGGTTTCTAATGACTCGTGTAACCTTATCCTTACTCGTGAGTCCTCGCAGCTAACACTCGCTCTGCGTTTCTCTGATACGCACGTATATGCAACACTTATTTTCTATATCTAGAAGTCATCCTTTCTGGCCCGCTCTCTCACCATCTTGTTGTGCTATTCTTCACATTGCGATCGAAGGAACACCACGTGCTGTATCCTTACTTCCCTGTATACTCCTGCCGCCGAACTTTTCACCACCACCGCTGCTACTGTTGCAACAGTACTGACGCTGCTGCGTGTGTATGCCTGCCCAGTGTACATACATACGCGCTATTCGGTATTTTTTTCTCCCATCCGCCAAACTCCAGACTGTCAACACATTCTTCTACATTTTTTTCGTGGTCGCGTCGAAAACGAGAATACATGCATGAGCACTCTCCGGGCATGTTAAAGTTAAAGGTACAACTGTAATTTATTTTCCTTCGGCAAGCTCATGTTTGATGGATTGTACGTCCAGAGTAGTCAACTTGAAACCTTTTATAACACCATGATCGGGCCCCGAGCCAGTTAAGATCGAACCGTCAAATTCCAAGGTGTAATCACCCAACAGTCGCCCTGTGGGGCGGGTAATCATCCTAAACATTGTTATGATTTTTCCCCAACCAAAAGAACAATTATGTTTTTCCACACTGTGAATAGGTGACATGGTTTTGAGGCTATTTTTCATTTTTTATTCACATTTGTTTCCAGAGTTCGCAGGGGCGCCTTGCCACGCGGCGCATCTTGCCAGAACATCTGAACCGTGGTCGCACAGAAGGTTCCTCTCCCTGAGGCCCCCACTCCCGTCCTTCTGCGGTGGTGATCGATATTTTTTAATGCGAGAAGAGTTTTAACCACCTCTTCCCGCTGTGTACACACGCTCAGCGCTTTCCGCTGGCAGGAACGGAAGCGAGAGAAAAAAAGTCATTTTATGAGAAAAAGTCGCTAACGCCGGGACTCGAACCCATGAACTCCCTGCTAGAAGGTTGCGGGGATACCAACTAGGCCACTGGGGTGACCGGCTTGGCCAACATTAATAGCCGATTTTCCTAATTGAGAATTTCTTTTTCGATGAGAATGAAGATCAACTTCAGTACTTTGTTATTGTTTAAGGCTGTTCCCTATGCGATTTGTTTTGTTCCGGTTCGATTTCGGCTTTCCCGCCAATCGCAGGCGTTTTACGCCTGCAAAGCCACGGAGTCGGCCATGCGCTTCTCGGAATGAGTCCACGCACTCTCCGAGAGGTACGCAGCTCAAAAATCCGTTTCTCCGCCGGCGCAGTTCGAGTTATTGCCGACTAGCCAAAATCTGACGCAAAAAAACTGAAGTAGCTCCAAATCCAAAATAGGCCTATTTTCGAACGAGGGACAGCTCCAGATTATTTTCGTCGGATTATACGCCGTGGGCAAAAACTCGAACAACGCCTCTGGAGAAGCGGATTTTTGAGCCGGATACCCCCCGGAGAGACTCTGGGCTGATTCGGAGAAGTGTATGGCTGATTATTTCGGGTTATCGGCCAAAAACGAACAGATATGTCAGAAAAGTCGAAATCGAATCGGGCAAAAAAATATCGCGTAGGAAACAGAGCCTAAGAGTTGTACTTCGCTCACGATCAAAATTTGACCTAGACTATATGTTCCTCGATGGTAAGTATCGATCCACGAAAAACAAATTGAAATCAACCTTGACAGGCTCGTGGAACAGAGGATATGAGGGAATTTGCATTTATGGGCGAGGTACCTCGCCCATAAACCGGGATCTTCGCTATCTTGATCGAGACTGCCGATGCCGATTTCGTTTTTGTTTTTTTCATCGACGGCTGTCACAACTGACAATAGTTTACGGTAAATTTTTTGACTGTGAGGGAAGTAGAGCTCTTACAATTCGAAAACCAATATTTTCGATTTTCCTTCTCATCGGAAAGGCAATTCTCAATTAGGAAAATCGGCTGTTATATGTTTCAAGAGACGATCTTGCTTCGTCATCCAAATAATCTATATCCGTATCGACCATATCATACACATACACATGATTGAACTAAAAACTAATTAACTCATGTATGATACATTCACACCCTCCCGTGACACTATTCATAATAGGGGACCATAACAAATAGGACCTACGGTACACACAAAACCTACCAGGTATGTATACGTTTACCTATACTTTTTGACAACAAAAATTGGTCCTGTTCTCCGGTCCTTGGGACCGGAGACTCAGAAAGCAAAATTCCAAAAGTGTTCCCGATTTTCAAGATAATAGGCGTGACAAAAGTGGCCCCAGTTTTCAAGTCAATCAGCGTGACAAAAGTGGCCCCAGTTTTCAAGTCAATCAGCGTGACAGAAAAGTGACCCCCTCTCATCATACCACGGGTACCCCCTTGTCCCCTCGACCCTCAAAGCCCGTTCTTGGCTTACAGCAGCGGCGTCGCGACAGTTTTTGCACGCCTCGACAGCCAAGCACACACCATGGGCCTCGGCCGAGTATCAGCAACAGAGGTGGGGTGTGCGCGACACGCCGAGGACAACAGCGCGAACAGAGCAGATCAGCACGCAAACACGCCGAGCACTGAGTGACCTTGAGGAGTTCCACATCTGTGATGAATATTGTTTGCGCAGGGGGAAGGGGGGTTGTGATGATCTGGGAGCTGCGAAGGTCGCGCTGGCGCGGGTATGAGTACATGCAACGCCTCGCCACGTGTATGAGTACATATCACAGCAGCAGCAGCACAACAGCAGTAGTACAGTACAGGACACCTAATAAGAAACAAGGAATATGGTCCAGGCTCGATTTGGTATTTGCGAGAGGGTGCTTTCTACACTGATTTCAAGATAACGACTCCCGAATTTCTTATTTTCCTCTAAATCCTCATTAGCCTGTTTCTTATTAGGTGTCCTCCTGTACTGCTGTACGTCAACGCTCGGATGCTTCGTTGTGTCAAATTTCAAAATAATACCAAGACAGGTCGACTCGAGCGCACTCGGCGCGTCGCCGCCAGACCAGAGGCAGCCAGCGTGGCTTCCGACGCTTGGGTTATACCGGCTGTAGTTTGGCGCTGGCGTATAGCACACAGACACAGGCAGAGCATACCAATACCTGAGGCAGTTCAAACGCTGCTTATTTTATGCCAACAACAATGAGCAGTACGAGAGGCAGGTAGAGGGCAGGTATCCAGACCGCTCGGTATCATAGCTGCTGCATTGCACATACAGCTCTGTCCCGTAATATAGGAACTTTTTAATGTAGTTACGTATTAATTTCAATACATTTCTTATATTTCGGGACGGAGTGGTACCAAGAAGAGCGTAGAGACAAGGAAGAATCAGACACCGCATCACCTCCAAATACAACGTGCATAGTAGTAGGAATGGCTGCGGTAATAACCACACCTCCCCCGATAAAAACACAAAAGCTTGACCCACGTCAAGAAGTCAGTCGCTGTGCTGAGTGTTCTCTCCTCCCGCGTGCATGTGACATCCACCCTCCGAGAGAGCCTATCTGACGAGCAAAGCTCATGCCTGATGATGGCACCGCTACTTTATACGCACCTGGTATTTTATCGCACTGCATCTATCTGCGTACCGTATCTGCGTACAGCGTATCCGAGAGATTATTTTACGTTTTTGGCAGATTTTCCAGGTGCGTACGTATGTTTGTTCATTGTGCGTGCGGATCACTTTGATTGCACGTATTATTTTTTTCGGATCATACGGTCCGGACCGCCCACCCAAAATGCAAGTGATTTCATTTCCCAACTATCATTTTCACACCCTCCCCAGCCGCTCATTGGTCGTGCGCTGTACGGCCTTCTCATGTTCGTGATGCCTCTTCAGTTTAACAGTTACATGACGATTCAGGATTTTATGTGTTGAGGATTATGTGGATCTTGACGACTGGGTGCATATATATGTGACGACGCACACTGTCACTTCCTGCTATTCGTACCCCTAATAAACGACTTGAATCATCAAACCATCGCTTGTCTCTGGGTGTGTTTTGACTATCTTGCTTGGAGCTGACGAACACCGCAAAGAGGAGGCGTCGTTTGCGGATGGTCATCTCAACGCTCACGCATTGTGCCTTCTTGAGAGCCTTGGCGGACGACATGATAAGATGGTCGATGCGTTGTCGGCGATGGAAACTAATGGTCCGTACGTATGAGGAAGTTGTGGTGTGCCGTTCGGAGCTCAGCAAAGTGCTCCTGGACAAGGGTCCACGTCACACACCTGTACAGCAGTGTCTCCATCACCTCGCGGCCTTTAGCATGCGCACATTTAGAGTAAACGGGACATCCTCCATATCATACAGCTCCCGCTTGAACCGCGATCAGCACCTCCAACACTCTGATTAACAACAATCTTCTCTTACGATAGATTGAGACTGGAGACAAGCAACGCGGATGATACTCAATCGATTGCGATACTACTGGTAACACATTGGACAACACTTACTACTTGGTCGATAATAATGCGGCCCTTTCTCAACACCTTTTTTTTAAGTTAAGGGGAAGACCGGAGACTAGCAACGCGAATGTTACTCATTCGATTGCGATACTAACACAATTTACTATCGTCCTCCGAAAATAGCACTTTTATTTTGCCCCCAAATCAGTTTTTTTACTTACTATTATGTTACAGTAGTATGGAGCTCCTCAAGTGGGGAACTCAGAAAAAAAAAAAAGTGGTGCACCTCTATCGTAGCATGCGTCCAACGTGCACCCTAAGTTCTGCAGTAGTAGGTAACCGATAGAGAACTGCAGGGACGTTACAGTGCAGGACACCTAGTAAGAAACAGGCTAATAAGAAAGCCAGGCTGAGATTTAGAGTAACATAATAAGAAATTCGGGAGTCGTTATCTTGAACTTAGTGTAGAAGGCACCCTCTCTCCAATAAGAAACCCAGCCTGGACCTTATTTCCTGTTTTTTATTAGGTGTCCTGTACTACTGTACTGGGGACAGTGTAATAAAGCTAGATATAAGAGGACAGGGTATCCCTAGCCAGGTCAGCCTATGGAACGGGTACTCGTTGGTACTCACGTGTGTTGTTTGCGTAGAGACAGAAGAAGAGCAGGTTTATTCCGTTTTCCGTGATGAAAAACTGAGAAGGCCGGTGAGATGGCTAAAAGCCATCGGGAACCATCCTCGGTTCCCACCTAAGATACCGCCTTCCAAGTACTACCAATACGATTCTTATACCTGATACCAGGTATTTACCAAACGTTTCCACATCATGTCAGCAGTACCATAACAACAGCCTACTACGAGTATTACGGGGAAACATACAGTAGTACTGCAGAAATCAGAACCAAATAAGGCAAGTAAACATAGGGGATACATGATGTTTGGCGTCCATTGCGGATTCTGTTTACTACATTAGCCCCCCCGGAATGCGTAGGACTCAAGTGTAGGACCCAAGGGTAGGGAAAATAGTTATGGCAGTGAAGGGGTTATGATAAGGGCGAGAAAAGGGCAACAGGTGGAGTGCAGTAGGTTGATGTCAACCCGGAAGTAGGAAACGATTGGGCCTATTGAAATACCCTACCTACTGGTATACGAAGTACAACAATAGCCTTCCTGCTTCGGTGCTTTGGTATCGTTGGGCTTTCTTTTTTTTTCTTCTTCTTCCTGCGGCCTAACGGTTGACATGCCCATTGTTGTCTGGGCAATAAAATATATGCAAACAAAAATATCGACAACGGTTTTATCTGCGAGGAGGCTGGGCTAAACGCAAAATTAAAAGCTGTGCGCCTGTCCAGGCTGAGGACGCTACGTACAATAAGAAAACGTTATGAGAATGTCAATTTTCATTTTTTTTTTTTTAGCAGCAGCAGCAGCAGCAGTCGAAATATTATGCCTGTCCGTTGGCCTTATTAATCAACCAAAAAAAAGGTCTGCCTGTGTTTTTCCTTGTTATACGCAGCGAGGGGCAATTAACGGATACGTCACTGAATGCCACGGTTCTACCGTGAGTAGATTAAAATATATATTTTCTTCGTCATCGCTTGAAAAATTCACAGCCCACGCAAGACTCGATTTCCATCTTGAAAATATCCCACCCCTCGGAGAGATCATACAGATCATTCCCACTTGACGATCTAGATATTTCAACGCAGATATATTGCTGATACGTATGATCTGTGTGATCTGTGTGATCTGTATGATCTATTAACACCATGATCTGCCAGCTCATGTTGTTGGGTGGGAGCCATACAACCTGCATGGTCTACCCAGCTCACGTTTCCTGGTTTGGATCTGTACTCTGCAGGTCCCGCGAAATATCTCGCAAGTCAGGTGAGGAGCTAGGTGGTCTATTACGGGCAAGGACCATAGTAAATAGGACCTGCGGTACACACAAAAACCTATACACTCGCCTATTTTTACTAAAAATATTTGGTTCTATTTACTATGGCCCTCCGTAATACTGTAGACAGATAGATAGATAGATCTTCATCTGCCCGAGGTGTTAAAAGTTTTAAAAGCCCCACGCGTCTGCTGGCTCGGGTGGTTCCTGTACCCGAGCGTCTTAGTATTACTATTAAGAATAGCTCTGACGGTACTTCGTACGTGATTCCACCCTAATTTTCCAAGGCCCTCATAGCAGAAAGCAGCGCACCGACACTGCTGCTGTGTCTGTCACAGCAGGGCCATGGGAGAGGATACTGCCCAGCTTTCTACACACCTCGCCCTCTACTACTGTGGGTGGGAGCATGGCGGTGGAGTTATGCCCTTTACACGCTCCAATAGGACCGGGGTGCAGACAGGTACGTTTCATGTCACTATCGTACAGTATTGTTTACCAGGTATTGCTAAGCTGGCACCTTCATCGCCTGCAGGCAAGCTCGCCTGTGCAGGCAAGCTCGACAGCACCACTGCAGCAGCAGTAGCGATAGTAGCAACAGTAGTTGTAGCTGCTGTTGTTGTGCGTCTGCTTTACATCTCCACTGCTGCGCTTCAATCACGATTAATAACTAACTGCCGCCATGATGGTGTGTTATATTGTCGCCGCGAGTGTACGTACGTACATGCATCGCCTGAAAGCCCGGCAACGCCTTAACCGCTTGCGGGCAGCAGTACCAGCAGTAGAAGTTAGTAAGAGTAGTGGCGCAGTAGTAGTAGAAGGAAGGTGGTGCTGTGCGTCTGCTGTACGTCTCTGTGGCGCATGGCTTACGTGGGAAACAAACTGCTTGAGAGTATACACGCAACGGTGTAGTATCACCGCATGTTTGCTACACGTGCATCCATCACTTTGAAGCTCGCAAATGCCAATACGGTGGGAGCGGCAGCGGCGGCAGCAGCAGTAGCAGCACACGTACGGAGTACAGCAGTAGTTGGTATTGTTGTTATGCGCTTGCTTTACACCTCTGTGGTGCTTGACTGACGTGCAAAATAAACAACTCATCACTGTGCTGCTCTTCTCCCGACGGTGTTGCATTCGCCGCGTGTGTGCGTGCGTCGCGCGCGTCCTCATCCGGCGTGTGTCCATCGGCTCTTCAAGTTTTCTGCAGGCAGGCGTGCTCTGGCTCGGGACACGTATGTATGTAGTTCCGCAAGAAACACGCCGTGACGTGGAGGGTTGATGACGGACGTATGGGATGATAATTCCGTGTCCGAAGTGGATTAAGTGGATTCCGGACGAGCACACGCCATAAATGGAACCCGCAGGTGGGTGGCTGAGACTAGGAGTAGATACACCGGTTTTTCCACGATTGTCACAGCATCGCTTCTGTTTGCCCGAAAATACGTCGCCACCGGTTCCCATTGTATCGTTGTGTACGGTGCCTAACTATGCTGCCATCGTCTGTGTCGTACTACTAACGGTGCGCTCTTCGAAGAAAGCAGCTGGTTGCTTGCGCGCGCCGCTGCCGCCAACACAACGGACCCTGAGTGT
>MEHQ01000553.1:180436-418396 GCA_008828725.1 Saccharina japonica | reverse complement strand
ATATCTTGACTGGCAGAAAGCGCGAGAGCGTGAGTATAGCAAAATTCGATGAAATCGACGAGCGTTGGGAAGGCTGAACCCTCTGCGCGAAAAAATGAAGGCAACGAACCGTAGTGGGGGAGGAGGGAGAGGAGCCCACTTTGTGACCCCGGATCTGAGTTACGACTAGGGAGGGAGAGACGGAAGTGCGAAGATAATAAATGGGAAGGAAAAAAAAATAAAAATAAAAAAATAAACAAGCATGGGATACCCTTGTTAGACAGTTGTTCTCATGTAAGGCCTTGAGCTGCGAACGGCCGGTAGTATCCAGGGGAGTCACTGAACCATATCCTTAACGAGGAATAAACACATAGCACGCGCGAACGGCTTATTATAAAACCGAGTAGTAACTACCAGGCTCCATATAGTACATCACGAAACCTACACCAATACCACAAATAACACATAGAACAAAATTTCTACGCAGCTGCAAAGTTGAGTATCTACTATTCAATCGGTTGAACTCACAGCTGACGTATTTATAATGAGGAGATATTGATTGCTGAGAAGGCCGCAGCCCTTCGAAGCATCAATAGATGCTCTTCATAATGGTTGGGTGATGTGCCCGTGGGGGTGCCCCCTGTCACGACAGGACACAAACGGACAAAAAACAGTTATGAAAAGCTGCCCAGCGTGGCTTTATTTAAAGAATCCTTAATATTGAGGTTTGTCCCTCGCACTTCGTCCTGCACTTCGTTCGCTTTGCGTTTTTTTGGCGCGCGACGCGTACACTGAACCGATTCAGACACGCTCGGGACTGATAGAGGCCCGCTATTTGTAGCCGACCGTCCTGTGCTATTCGTGTCGAAAGCCGTGCCGAGATCGGAGAGCTAGGCCGGTAGTGACTGCCCTAAACTGTTGCCAGTGACCAAATTGTGTCACTGGGATTTCTCGGCAGTAGAGCAAACTAGCAGTAGTTATCAAGATAGCACAACGGAACTCACAAGATCGGAGACATGTCAAGCAAGGCAAAACATGCGCTGTCAAGGGTGTAGGGTGGGTGTTCCACATCTAAAAACTAGTTGTTTGGTGACAGTCACGGCATGTCAAGGCTGTCAAGGGTTGAAAGTGAAGACACATTTCTCGGCAGTAGAGCAACAACGTATATCGAGAGTAGAGAGAATGCCACTGCACACAACACAAAACAACACGCACCACACACCAACAGCAACACCCACACGACGACCACTCACCACACGCCACCACCCTGCCAGAGCCGCTTGGCCCAGGTTGATTGGCATCGTGTGGCTGGCAGGTGGTATGGTGAGTGAGCTCGATCGTGGTGGTTGGTGCAGGCAGGTAGGTGGTGATGGTGATGATCGATCGTGATGTGTTGAACTTGTCGGACGGACAGAAGAGGAAGACCATCATCGCACACAACTAAAAAAGCAACCAGCACACACACCACCATCACCAGCAAACACCACAACGACGACATCACCACCACCGCCACCACCCCTGCCCCACGAGCCGCAGGAGCACCAGAAGTTGTTGTTGCTCGTAGTGGCTGGTGGTGGTTGGTGGTGGCTTCGTCCCGTGGTTTGGTGGTGGTTCCTGGTACGCACTCGTATCAGCAGCAGCAGCATTTTGTTTTTTTTTGTCCATCCCATTTCTTATCTGCTGCTGCTGCTGGATGCAAAAACACAAAAGACAATAAAACGATTTCTGAAATGATACAGATTTTACGAAATACGAGCAAAAGACAACAAAAAAACGAATTCTGAAATGATTCAGATTTTTGTTTGCATTTTTCTCTGTACAAGGTTTTTGCGTGACACGCATCGCTTAACAATAAATGTTGGTGGGTGGTGTTGGTGATTGTGGGACTACCAGCCAAGGACCAACGACCTGATACCTGATACAGATTTTACAAAATACGAGCAAAAATGATAATACAACACAAAACGAATATGGAATGATTCGATTTATTTGTTTACATTTTTCCTCTGTACTCGTACAAGGTTTTTGCGCTGACACGCATCGCTTAATTAACAGTAAATTTTTTTGCGAGAAAAAGTGCCTAAGAGCATGCACTCGGCGGGGCTCGAACTCGCTTTCTTGACGCTTACAGGCTTCTTCGTGGTTACCTGCTAGCCCACCGGGGCGACCGGCTGATCATCTATAATTACAAAACTATTAATAGACGAAACGTCGAAAATTGGAACGCAAAATGAAACGTCAATCGTATGCATGAATGAATGGGTGCCAGGCACGACTTATATAGCATGCGCGAACTACTGCTGTATGTATCGATATAACAGTACGCCTCTTACTGCCGATAACGGAGACTACATAACCATTACAACTTCAAATAGAATTATCGTGGCAGTTCCGTGGACTACCGGCCTACGGGGTAAATGCTTGCTCCATACCAGGTACGTACGTGCGTAGATATACGTGCGAGTACAGCAGTATTGAGGGAGCAGTGCTCCCTTGCGGTCACGTCATAACCGCGCCTTCCCTGTTTCGCGTACGAGTGCTCGTACCATTTGTTTTCTCGCTCAAGGGAGGGGCCTGCCTCCGCAGCTCTTGGCCACCAGTATCAAGCAATACATGTCGTAGGTAGACAAAGCTTCCTTCCAGAGATCATCTTGGGAAGGAGAGGAAAGCGTGTAATGTAAGTGTCAGGGAATATACTTTTTTTTTTGTTTTTGTTTCAACCCATTCTGACCAATTTATTATTTTCGCCCTTCCTTTCTCTCTCCTCCCTATTCTTATAGTCGTAACTCAGATCCGGGGTCACTAGAGTAGGCCCCTCTCCCTGCTCCCCCACTACGTACGGCTCCCGCCTTGCAATTTTATCACGAGAAGACTGTAGTATTTTCTTCCCTCGTCGACTCGCATCGACTGTACAGTACGCGACAGCACTTAAGAATCTGGCAGTTAAGAGTGCCAGGCTGGGATTTAAGGAAATGTAAGAATTTACAGGTAAGCATTTGTGCTGGACTCGAGCAGGAAATACTAATTAGATACAAGGGGGCTTCGCCGCCGGCCCAGGCCGCCGGCGTAGCGAAGGAGGAATAAGGCCCGCAATACATCAGGTAGTTTACGATGCCAAGGGACCGAGAGGCTAAGGCTCCAGTTTACGATGCCAAGGGACCGTTGAAGAAACCCAGTTTGTATTTTTGATTCCTGACGTAATGAATGATGCAAAAAGGCCCATAACATCGAAAGAAGTCCCGTTAAAATATTGTCGATTATTGATCCCTGACGCAATAAATGAGGCCCAATAAAAGGCACACTCTCCAGCAAGAAAACACACGGAGCAACGCAATGAGGCAAGCAAACCATGGAATAAAATCGACGGACTCTAGAATATGGTATACACAAGCCACTTTCCCACAACGCACGACAGACAACGAAAGGAGTGACGCGAAAGAAGCCCAACCCATCCATGTAAACAAACACAAAACATCGAAATATAGGGTGTTTTTCCGTGCAACACCATGCAACACCATGCAACACACGCTAGACCAACGCCACTTCCATCTACGCTCTCGTGTCCGGCAATGGTGCCCAAGAAGCCAAAGCCATGAAAAATCCACGAATGCCACGAATGGAATATTCCACTCAACCGCTACTACCGTGGGATAAAACGAAAACGATTTCCCGTGCTGCACACGACAGTCAACCGCCTAACAAATCGAGAAATCGACAAAACAATTAAAATATAAAATGCGTTTTCCCGTGCAACACACGCCGGACAACCGCCACGAATAGAATATACCACCTCACCGCAATACCGTGGGATAAAACAAAAACAAATTCCCGTGCGACACACGACAGACAACCGCCACATCCCCTACGCTCATTTGTCTACACAGTGGTGCCCAAGAAACCAAACCCATGAAAAAAGTAATCCACGAACAGAATATTCCACTCTACCTGCTCTACCGCAATACCGTGGGATAAAACGAAAATGATTAAACGTGCGACACCCGACAGACAACCGTCGCATCCATCTACGCTCATGTGTCTACGGCAGTGATGTCCAAGAAGACAACTCGAGAATTCGACGAAACAATCAAAATAGAAAAAGCGCTCTCCCGTGTGACACACGCCGGACAACCGCCACGAACAGAACGTACCACCCTACCGAAATACCGTGGGATAAAAGAAAACAAAAACGATTTCCCGTGCGACACACGGCAGACACACCTCCACATCCATCTACGCCATGTGTCTACGGCAGTCCTAACCCAAGAAGCCGCACCATGAAAAAAATAATCCACGAACAGAATATACCACTCTACCGCAATACAGTGGGATAAAACGAAAACTATTTCCCGTGCGACACACGACGGACAACCGCCACATCCATCTACGCTCTCGTGTCCGGCAGCCGTGAAATAAAATCCACGAACAGAATATTATTTTTTCACTCTACCGCTATACCGGTACCGTTTTCACGTGCGACACACGACAGACAACCGCCACACCCATATACGAAAATCGACACAACAATCAAAATATAAAAACGTTTACTACCCGATTCAAACACACGACGTACAACTGCCATATCCATCTACGCTCATGTGTCTAAAATACGGCAGGGATACCCAAGAAGCATAAAAACGTTTTTTTTCTCGTGCGACACGCGACAGACAACAGCCACATCCATTTACGATCTCGTGTTTCCGGGAGTTATGCCCAAGAAGCCAAAGCCATGGAGAAAAAGGAACATGACATCCCTCTACAAACCGAAGCGACAAATTGAAAAGCTCAACAACAACAACAACATAAGCATACAAGCTAGACAACAGAGCAACAACAACGAAACAACAACAACAACAACAACGACAACAACAACAACAACAACAACAACAACAACAACAACAACAACAACAACAACAACAACAAACCGTAGTGGGGGAGGAGGGAGAGGAACCTACTTTGTGACCCCGGATCTGAGTTACGACTAGGGAGGGAGAAAGACGGAAGTGCGAAGATAATGAATGTGATGGACACAAAAAAAAAAAAAAAAACTCTATCCAGATTAATTTATGTCTTCTTCAGGTGATCATATATTAATAGCAGCAAAATTAGTACTCGTACGAAGCCATAAATAATCTGATATACCATACCTGGTAGCAAGTAAATGACTGGTATCGTATATACGTAGAGGGGTGCTAAATTTTCATCCTCACACAAACTCCATCATAAAAGTGGATAAACATATTAATAGAACTTGGATAGAAAATTTCGAAAATTCGTCAGGACGGGGGAAAAAATATCGAACTTGGATAAAAAAATTCGAAAGTTCGTGAGGGCGGGGGGGAAAAAAATCTCATCACTGTAAGAGTCCGGATATGGAGCGGAGCATTCATCATGGTTTCATCCTTACACATGAAATTAATAGAACTTGGAAAATTTCAAGAATTCATTAAGGCGGCGGAAAAAAAATATCAATTCATCACGGCGGGGGGTAAGATACGGAGCGCGACGCACGAGCGTCGAGAAGTCAGGTTTTCCTGAGATATGCAAATGGCCCGAGCGTGGAGAACTGACGATTTGCTGAGTTCCATCAATAATACTAATATTCTATTGGGAAGTGCAAGGGGGTCGGCAGGTGAGAATCTGGCTGAATACACCGCACCCCTGAAAAATAAGAAACTGCCAAAACATCCCCCCAAGGCCACATCAGTCCCCCAGCCAAGCTTCCTTCGCTCTCCAAAACCGTCCCAGGCAACGTCTTTAATAATGTATTTTACAAAAAGGGGTACACCCCCTATATCGTGACAAAAAGGGGTACATCTGTTTTCGCCGCCGGGTACGCCTATGTACTCTGTCAAATCGACTCGAAATTAAAACCTGATGCGTTTGCCACACTCACATGGCATCTCCCTACCATCCACAGCTTTTTTGTTTTTTTTTCATATGTTTAGCGGGTGAACGAGAGCGATCAAAAGGGGGATGTGAGCATATCCCCCTTTTTGTTATGCCTACGCGAGGGTATCTCCCTTTCCATCTACTTAGTTTGGGAAAGTCCCCCTTTTTACATAACGTTCCCCTTTTTGTCACGTTGCGGAGAGATATCCCCCTTTTTGTGTCAAACAGACCACGGGTAAGCGACCACTCCATGTTCTGGTTGTTGTGGCACGCCCAGCAGCCCAGCAGACGACGAATAACGTCCAAAAGACCAACGCCCCATACCTACGCAAACGTGGTCAGCAGATCAGCATAATACGTGATGTACGTATATATCACAAATAATTCCGTGAGTACTGCCTGCACACCATATACGAGAAAAGGTCTTTTGACAAGCACATCTGGTTCAGAATCAATCGTGGGTTTCAGGTGTGGCCCTGCAGATTAATGCAATACAACTTGAATGGTTGACGCCCTGTGGTGTCCTCAAAAACCACCAACATACATACAAGTATACGTTGATATGCACGTACCGAAGGATAGTAGTACTCGTACTCCTCTGGTACTACTGCTGGCTGCTGTACGTCTATATGTAGCAGTGCCGGCACCGCCGTATACGTATACGCGTATATCAGGTACGTACCATGGCGTAAAGAAGAGGAGACACTTATTGTACCTGGGAGTGAGCTGTTGAGCTGTTCGGTCAGAGTGATGGCTAATATATGACTATGCGTATACCGTTAATGCGCTGGGCCGTTGGATTGGTGTTGACGACCGCCTCTTTAACGATAACCTCGTCTCCGGTACGTGGTAGTGTCCCCCCTTTTGTTACGATATATGGGGGGTGTCCTTTTTTTTGTCAAATGCCCTTTATATATGTTTTTTTTCTTTTTTTTTTCGCCAAACAAAATCCATTTCTTTTCCCGCCAAACAAAATATTTTCCCCTCTACAAACATGCAAATAAATATATCGCAACACTTTTTTTCCCTCTTTGGTTCGGTGCGGATAGCAGAAGTGCGGTGGTAGATGGTGTACTGCTTGCTTCTAGAGTACCTGCAGGCTTTGGAGTAGTGCTTAACCCCTTAAGGGGCCCCTTTGGGAAAATAATATAAGAGCGAATAAAAAGCAAAATACGTTTTTTTGTTTCAGTTGCAATACTATTTCTGGTATAATTTCCACATTTTCATTACTCCCTACGGAAAACGACATTTCTCCGGTTCTAATACTCAGAATGGCGACCGATGAGTAGTTTTCGAGAGCCTAGGTCATGGTCAACATTTGAGTCTCCGAAGGCGTATCGATCAGACGCTTTGCTCATCCGGAAAAGTGCCTCTTTCTCGAAAACGACTCGCCTTGCCCCTGGTACCCAAGACGATTTTGGAAAATGGCAGTTTCTCCGGCTGCTGATACTGTTTGAACTCAGAGTTTCGACGAGGACGCCGAGTACTATTTAGTAGGTGAGCCTACGTGGGCCTCTAGTTTGACCGTCCGTAGCGTCTTCCGTGGCCACATCAGAGTTTAGGTACCAAACAGGATCTCCGAAACGATAAATATCTTGCTGCGGAGCACTTTCGTTTTGTGATGCAAACACAGCAACGCTTGCCCTCCCTTGCAGATCCAAGAGCCCCAATACCTCCTTTAGACTATAACGAACAAGCTATACGTTGGTCGGTCGCAGATCTGAGCATTCGAACTGGAGCTATGCGGTTTTCCGTAAGGAGTACTGATATGGTGTTATTATACCAAAAATTGTATCGCTGCTGTAAAAAAAAACGTAATATCTATATATTTTCAAGACTCAAGTACTCTTTTTGATACAGAGTTTTCAAACCTCGGTCGGTGATATGTGGCGTAGGCCGGCGAGGCGTCTTCAAAGTATAACGTTTGACCGCCGGTGTGTAGCAAACAGATGACAAAACAATCAGGACCCCTCGCTGATCGCAAGAACTTCATTATCTTTCATGTTCGACATCAACTGACGAAGCCAATGACTGCGTCATGAAACTCGAACGGATCGCGCTGGTTAGGGCCCAGGCCCATGCTTGTGTCACAGTTTTCACACTGTTCGGTGAATGGTATGTGGCGGGCGCCCGCTACGTGTCTGATGACAATACCTTTGGCAGATGCTGTGTAAAACACAAACTCCAAAAACTCTCGATCCCTTTCCGATGGTAATAATATACGGTTTACAACGTAGAGCATAGGACGCCGCAGGCACCCTCTCGCCCCCTAGACTACGCATCTCAAGTATATGCCTTCGAGGCCGTTAGATATGTATGTATTTAATTATATATATTTATATTTATACATTCACCGGCCTTGCCGGTACGAAGCGGGGTAGACGTGGGTTTGAGACTACAGTATGTCGACATCGAAGGTCAATCGTTGCATGACTTCCGTGTCAGTGATGCGGTTGTACGTGCTGTGGGTTTAATGTATGCGGGGCGGTTTCACCCATCTCGCAGATATGATTGGTATATCGCTGGCGTTGTCTGTCCCGTGCGAGTTTAGACTTGCCATGCTGCCCCAGTGAACAACTCCACAAGAAACAAACAAACAAACTGCTTGATTTCGAGGGCTATAGTAGCACACATTTAATTGGTTTGTCCGACGGATACATTGCCACGCGATGTCTACAATTTCGTTCCTGCAGTCGTTGACAGCTGTATCAGTGCAGCTACCCCCCCTCAGAAGCGGTTGTTAATCAGAAGCAGCCCATCCATCAGGCCATTCACCGAACACCTCACGTCGCTTTGCGCTTGGTGGCAGCAACGTCTCCCTTGTCGGTGTACACCCGACATGCTGCGTCCCGGCACTGTATGTATGCGACGATCGATGGTCCTACAACTTTGGCCATGCATTAATATCGAGTACACCCCACCCCCCCCCTCTTTTTTTATCGCCGATTTGAACGTCGTTCGGTGCGTGGCGTCCGCCAGCTATTGTGCACCTCGCCCCTGTGCCACCTCGCCATGAAACACTTCACTTCGACGATTGCGGGTACCACTTCCCACTCTTCTCAGCTGCCCTCGGCCATGACTAAGCATTTACTCCAAACAGGAAATGGTTGTGTTCTGTGGGCCTCTCAGTGGCTTGAACCACCCTGAATTCGCCTGCTAGACGTCGGGCCAAGTTATTTTCAGGTCGGTCTGGTTCCCGTTTCTCTCGACCAACCATCGTCCTAAGCATCGTCCGACGGATAAGCCTCTCCACGGTTGTCCGCTGCATGGCTCTAGCAAGGAGGAGGGGTCATTTCCGGATGATCGTTTCAATGATGTCGCATGTACACGTCTGAGGGCCTTAGCGTACGATACGACGTGGTCGGTGCGGTTTCGCCGATGGAAGCCGATGATCGGTAAGAGGAGGTTGCGGTGGGCCGCTCGGACCACGACGAAGTGCACCTCTCCTGGCCAAGGGTCGAAAGCAGACACTCGTTCAGCAGGGCCTTTCATTATCGAGGCCTTCAGTATTCGGACAACTTGGGTGGACGAGGCACCGACCATTTTGTACAGCGCCCGCTTGAACCGATCGCGGTACAACCTTGCGATTTGGCTCCGTCGCTTGATTCCCGGCAAAATACCGGCGCTTGAATCGACAAGACCGTCCAAGTAGAAAACCCAAACTATGTCGTTTGTCCATTTCTTCTGGTCGGCTGCTTCGATGACGAGCGGTAAGGTGTCCGCTGCAGCCGATTAGGTGTCCGCTGCAGCATGATCTCCGTCTTAGTTTCGGACACGTGGAGGCCTGAGGCTTTTAAAACGGTAACGATCACGGCAACAATACTCGGTAAGACATTCACTGCCTTTGATACAATCCCTACATCGTCATATACGGCTCTCCGTACACATATGTCATGCGTTTATGTCAACCTTCAGCCCGTCCTCTCCGAGGTCCTTCTCGCAGCTGACAAAGCGCCATGAATTGTCTTTGTTCGGCATGATGGCGTGTATCGCAGCGGCGAAGTATACAGTGATACCGAGCGACGACAAACGAATATATTTGCCGGAGTCCCTGAGGGTCGTAATAGAAACCCGAGTGCTCACCGTCATCCGAACGCAGACTACTTCACAGGACAGCACGCCGAACAGTGCACCACGCAGGGCAGATGGCGGCTTCTCGCCTTCTCTCTTCCTCCGCAAAACAACTGAGATGCGGGACACGAGAGGCATCGCCATCGATTGTTTCGCGGGGAGTTTTAACCTCCTTGACACCGCGGTGAACTGCCCATATACATATCTAATGAGACAATTGGCCCAGACAACTTCACATTCAGCTATGCAATGACGTCGCTGAGGTCGAATGTGCGTGCCTGACGTTATGGAGGTCCCAGCATCATTGAAACGCACGATGTCGGCGACATGACCGACGTTGCCATGTCACGGGCAGTTGCCTCCAGGTAGTTGTCCCACGAATTAGCCCTTTACGTTGGGGACATCTGAAACTATGGTTTGCTATGTCTGTATATACAGCATACAGGAGATGAATTGTGAATAGCATGCGATTTGTGTTACAGTAGTTGCGTGTTGACCAAGCCCCCAGTGAAGGGTGACCCTCGACGCCTGTTGCATGTGTTGCCTGCTGTCCTTGTCGGAACGCCAAACCTGCCACATGTGTTTTGAACGGACGGCACTACCTGCATCGCCACCCCATATTATGTTGCCCAGATCGACTGCAAGTTTCAACACCTTCCCATCATCGGCGCGGTATCTTGGACCTCTCGTACAGGTGAACGTTAAGCGCGTGTATCGAAACAATGTGTCATGTTCGGCACGCGTTTTCTTTTCCCCCCATTAAAATGCGTGCATCGCGGCGTTGACCTCACTCCCGACCGGTTCGGTGCGAGACCGTCAGACACTTTTTGTCCTGTATCGATCGAGGTGAAAAATCGGGCTCGGGCAGTATATAGGATGTAGACGCTAATCCTTTCGTGAAACGTCTTGTGCGACTATTGGGAACACCTAAAAGAGGCGGCTGGGCAACCATTTAACACTACGTTGTGCTGTGTACCCCCCCCCACACGGGCATGTGCTTCGTATCTCCGTGCCGTATTTATGTAGTATTACAATTAAACAATGATCTTCTGCGTTGTTTCCACTGTTTAACTGCTGTACACATGAACGAGACAAAACACACGGAGAACGAGTGCAGCTTGCTGTGTTGTGACGTAAACCGATACCTATTGATCGTGTGTTTCACATCGAATACCTAGCAAATAAAGTTCAGACTTGGCAATGTCCCTCGGGGCCCACCACTTTATCTTGCCGGCTTCTTGGCGATGTGCTCAGGTAGCGGCCGCGAGCGAGCGTCCAACGGCTCACTATGCGGGTCACCAGGTTGTTGACACCCGTACTTCTGGTGGTCGCCACGACCGGTGAGTACCACAAGGCGTCGTTGAGTTTTGCTTTCGCATATAACCTTGCTACCCCCACCTATATGGGAGACATGCTGGGTATTGAGCTCGGGAACAGTTAATTTCAATGCATATAATGGTGTGTTCGTCCTACTGCAATACGTACGACCACCGTATTCATCCCCGTACCTGGGATGATAGCTGCAACTGTATGCGCGGAAGTGTCGCCACAGCAGTAGGTTGACCATGGCTGTAGGAGCCATGAGGGCTTGGTTGATGAGAGTATCGTGTGGGATATTTTGAAAGGAAGTTTCACACCAAGTGAAAAGGTGGATATATAGCGCCTGACGTTATCCCCCTTCTCCCTCACGTCGGTGTGTTGCAGGGGACACCCGGTGCTTTACGGCTGACGTCTGCATCTCCGGGGCTTCGTCTCTGTAAGTGTACACCAGATCTAGCACACGGGTAATATGCACAATGCAATGCGCCAAGCTCACCCGAAGTTGAACGTTACATGGTAAGGATGTAGTGATATGATCCAATGTCTAATATCCGCAGATATATATGGTTTAACCGTGTTCCACTATATGGCACGTCAAAACTTAGGTATATATTATCACTTATGGGACGAACCATCAAACTATTCCGGCGAAACCTGCAAGTTCGGTTTTGCATGTATGTGTGATCCATGAGACATATTTGGCAAACAAACGGTGCCGCGCCAGCGTAAATCGCAGTTGTTGCTTGTGTTCGTAATGTTTTTTCTGCTGATACCTCGCCGAGGCGTTTAAGCAAAACTCGAGAGTGGGGTGCGCGTGGTGTGTCGTCATGTAGCCCAAAACGTAAATGGTTGCTGGTTTGCCTGATGACTGTAGACGTCCTTAGCGAGGTCAACACGCATTGTCGTGCTCGGACACGGATACACCTGTGCTCAGTACCGTGCATCTTTTAAGATTTTGAGCTGAAATAATTGGTACACCTGGACGAAGGGGCTACTGTTGTTGCTCATTGTAGAGTCATCCCGCGGTAGGGGCGCAGCAGAATTTTCTGAGCTCCTGACATGAGGAGCTCAATGTCTCACCCCAAACACGACTGACTTCGGAAACATTCGTTCACGCGATCCGACCGAACCTTCCAATGCGGTACGAGTCCAAAAACAAATATACCAGTGAAATAATAGTAGTATCCGGTGGTTGCTCACGTGAGGAGCACAATCGGTCGGAACATCTTGAGCCTAAACGTGGTACCCCTACCGTTGGATTGCTCTGTATTGCACTTTCACAACGTGTTCGTTATGTTCCCTTTTCTCCCGACCCAATACCTCGTCGACTCCGCCATGCGACAGCTTGCGGTATTATCATCACCGTTATCTTCGTGCCTAGGACTGCGCTGAGCCTCGAGCAATAGACAACGGCTGTTCTTATAGAAGTCGACGGTTTTAAGTGGTTGCTGGTTGTAGCGTGCCTTGCTACCGTATAACGATGCAGTACACACCCATCCGCGCTATTTGCATCGTCTGTTGAAGGAACTTCGAGTCATGCGGAATCATAGACGAAGATGCGAGTGATCTTGCGGCATGCTTCGACACCGTAGGACGGAGCAATATCCAAACCATGTGAGTATCGCCGCAGTATTTCGTTGGAGTAATTTCCCATCGCGTGTTTGCCCACTTGACACTGATGTCTGCATGTTAATGGGGGCTGTCCGCGCTTGCTACGACGGGTGTAGCACGTCGTGGCTGGAACTCTTCCTGCATGGTCAGGCTCTTATACCGAAAATCGTCGGACTTTTCGGTTTTGTGTTGCGAATTTAATTTTGTTTATTGTATACTTGAGCGACGGGCTCGCTCATTGTTTAGCACTTCCACTTTCCTCCCAAACACAGTTTCTGGGCGAGTTGAAGAGCTCCTCAAGTGACCACCGTAAGGAAATACATGAGCACCTCTATCGTAGCACGGATCTGGAGCTACACGGTAAGGGGTCTACCACATTTTCACTCCAGCGTTAACTCCGCTTGGGTGCAGCTGTTTTTGACCTCACTCAAACTTCGTTTTTCAAACGGGTTTTTGACGCGGGTGTGGTAACAAGGCCATGACGGGGGGGTAGCATGTAAATATAAATAGGCTAAAAATGTATCGACTGTAAATACATGGTGTAGTCACTGGACATGGTAATTATGAGCGGCGAAAACATGAAATAGTTAAAAGGTGCGCCCCCGCCCCTCAAACGCGGGATGAGTCGGAAGCGCTCCAAGCATATCGAAGGACGAGTTCGGCGCCGTTCCGCTATATGAACAAGGCGAAAGAGCGTTGACAGCGCGTTTAGTGAAGACATCTTGTGGCTAACTAGGGAACCGACCAGGCCACTAAACAGACGAGGGAGTGCGAACACCCATTCGTGTAGAACGCTCTGCTTCTGTTCATGGAACCCTTTTTGTCACTGCGTAAAAATTCTTACACTAACTCCAAGTGGCTTCTCCCCTTAAACAGGAGTACAGTTTCAATGGAAAGTTAAGCCCCCTCCCCTCCATCATACGTGATATTTGTAGTTGGTGGCCTATCGCCTACTGGAGAAGGATAGTTACATATACTTCGTATACATTTACATTATATATCTACATATATGTAAATATCATGGTACGACTGTCGCAGTAACGAAACATCATGGGCTTCGTGTATACCTAACAATGGGGTTTGCCTCTACATTAAGGACGCTGGGGTTGAAACCGAGTAACAATGGGGGAGACACACGCTTAGGTAAATAGGCCAAACATGAGAGGTTGTGATAGACTGTCGCCTCCGTGTTTTTTGCTGTTGCAACTACAGCAGTAGGGAACACGAAATATTTAATCCCCATCGTGGAGATCCCGCCTACTTGGAGTTCCAATTGGAGCAAACCTGCGAGAACTGTTACATACTACAAACATACATCGGAGGAACTGGCGCCTAGCCAATCTCTCGCTCTTTCGGTTCAACTACCCTTTGAACCCGCCGTTTCAATCGCCTCTCCCGTTGTCTCAGGAACCTCAAGAGGAATAGCCTCACTAGTCTGCCGCTTGATCTCTTCGACGGCTTCGGAGCTCTGGCAGATTTGTGAGAGACGCATGCACCAAGCGCTTGCCCTATTCTGCTTGGTTTGATTTCAAGCAATTTGCAGTTGCAACGATCGAGGCTGCTGCTCGAGTCCACGGTCGGCACCGAATCCCAGGGCAGTGTCTCTCCGTGCTCACTTGAACAAAATCTGCCGAAGCAGTTGCGATCGGTCGTCGAAAGCTACGTCACCGCTACAACAGTAGTAGGAGTACAAGGAGTAGTAGTAGTAGTAGTAGTAGTAGGAGTAGTAGTCTATGTGTCAACTGCTCAGTCTTTCAAATGGTTTAGGTTCACTCTTCGCACGTTGTCGTCAAGACCTTGTACGAAAGCGATGTACGTCTTAGCCCCCCCGAATCGCTGGTCACAAAATCGAGTTCATCTCCGGGGACTATGTTCTTTTCTCGGGATGAGGGGCTATGTTCTGGTCTGTGTTCGATGGTGGTGCAGTGTTGCGGAGTGCTGTATACGGATATGGAGAGTAGGCAATACGCCAAGTGTAGCCAGTCCGCTTGGAACCAAATGCTCTCACCATTGAAAAACGAAACACGTTTTGCATTCCTCGATCACTTTTTCACCTGTCTGCCGTAACGGCGATGCAGGAATCTGGATTTCAACGACCTGACGCTGCAGGGCGAGAACTTCAAGGGTGCTACCTCTTTGGATTCACTGTAAGCTAAACCCCGACGGGTAGTTTCCGTTGTCCTGTATGGGCCTGTTGTTGCAATACGGCCACGCGGTGGGCGTTATTAGCCACAGCTAACCCAGTGGACGAATGCGAAATATGCATCCTTTCGCAATGTAGCAGTATGAACAGTGTCCAGCAGTTAACCTATGATACAGTTACCTCCATACCAAGTATATGACACCTGATATAGTAAATTTGTTTCCCCTCAGTGTCCCCAAGTAAAGCTCCCCGCAAACGTCTGCTCAGGATGCGCCGTAAAAAGGTATCATTGACAAGCTCGGACAAAACTAGTGTGGCGCACATACGTGATACAATAATCGTTCGTGCAATTGGCGGGGGACACCATCCTCGTCCCGTTACCCCTCGAGTGTCGTGGTCGATCCATTGCCGCCCTACCGCTGACGTACCAATGGGCTTTAACAGAAGCATCCGGTTCAACGAGGTCGATGCCCTTCCGTTTGGCGTCTTCGAGGGCTTGGAGTCTCTACGCGTACTGTGAGTACCCCCTGCATCAACGGGAGTGTGTGCAGCGACTAAATACCGTACCGACGATGCACATACACTCGAGTCTTTTACCGGTACGTCAATAACTCCCTCCATTCCGGTACCAACCCCGGCGTGCATGCCCGCCACATTTTTTCGATCGTTCAACAAGCAAGCACAAACCCCGATAGTTTTGTTCACACGCATTGGTTTTGGTTTGGCGGGGCGATCAACGCTTCCCGGCTTTTTTGCCCTTCACACTGAACAGACTTGTAGTCCCACCAGGAATCCGCCTGGCTGTCAGCGATTCAACGAGCTGGACCTTGCCGATTCGGGTACGTACCCCCCCGGCAGAACTACCCACTCGCCGCCTGCACGCGTATTATTGCGAACATATACTGTCTGTACGATTCTTGTAGGGGGTGAGACACATTTGCTGCGTTCGGCGACATGCTGGGTTGATGCCGAACAAAAAGTACAGGACGCATACAACAGATCCACCGGCGCACCGGGGCTGGTTGTTACCGGTTTATGTTTCAACCTTTCTCTCTGGTGTTTATGTGTCCGTTTCCGTCGTGCACCAGGAACCTTACGGCGAACCCTCTGGCCTTAATGGCTGGCGATTTCGTGGATGCGGCATCTTTGGAAATACTGCGAGGACGGACCTTGTCAGAGAGTCTGACAGACGGCGATATTTGGCCCACAGTAGATTGTAATATACCCGCCATTTTGTTGAACCAATGTTTCCGTGGGCGACACATTTATGTCCAGACTGTTTTTTCTCTCGATATTCTCGACGTACGGCCACGCCTACGTTTTTAAACGCGATTCACAACAGGGGTACGCACGAAGTCTACGAAGCTTGTTTACTGTTATGCTTTGCAGTAACCATCACAGCGACAACAAGGAGCCAACTCCATGTCGTTGTTTTTAGAGGGGGGGGGGGTTCTCAAACCGTACGTGCGAAGTAGCTCTCCGTCGTCTCTCGGGCAACAACCTAAGCGCTTAACCGTTTGAGAAATTATTGTTGGTCCGTCACAGAATCCTCGACCGGATCATTACGGAGGACCTGCCAGCTGGTGTCTTCGATGGTTTGGCGTCTCTACGCGTGCTGTGAGTAATCGTTTAGATAGGGTGTCTTGAACAGTGTTAATATAGGCAAGAAATATACCTGGTATATATATATATATTTCAAGTGACGCGTGCTACGGTAGAGGTAGCAGTTTTTGGCTGAATCGTTTTCTGAACGATCGGGCTCCTTAACCCAAATTCGTCGGACTTTTCATTTTTGTTTTACGAATAATGTTTCAGAGTATACTTCGGTCATGAGATTTTTCATCCGGCAGCACTTTTATTTTCCTCCAAAATCATTTTTTCGGGTCAGGTATGACGCTCCTTAAGTGAGGAGCTCAGGAATAACACGGTGCACCTCTATCGTAGCATGCGTCAAGTATATATATAGCGCGTGGGTTTGCACACCATGCTCACCTCCTTGCCTCGGCCACCTGAACAAAACCGAAATCCCCATCAATATAATGTTCGACCGCATCGTTGACTGAGACTGTCAGCCCAATATTGGTTATGTTTATCACTGCGAAGGAGGTTCCGCAAGTCCACAATAGCCGTCGCCGGTTTGCAGCCAATACAATCCCTTCTTTTCGTTTCTGGTATACGTCGACGAACCGACCTCCGACCCCTGCTCTCGCCCCCTCTTGTCCACCCACACGGCAGGGACCTTTCCAAAATTGGTTTGCCCTCCTTGCCAGCCGATGCGTTCGCCGGTTTGTCGTCCCTACTTGAACTGTGAGTGGTCCATCTTTTCGAACCACCTGTAGCATAAACTCGTATTTATTGCTAGGTGAATAACCAGCGTAAACCGAGTCGTCATCGAAGTTTTCGGGAAGAGCTCGTGTCCCGTGGGTTAGAGGGTCTTGTGTACCTACGCGGCCACCTGTATCGCGCTTTTCGTTCAATTCGGATGGTGATATAGGTTATTGGTGAGATACTAGTTGTACGATCTTCTTTCAGGGAACCGGAATTATTAAGTAAAGAATCTCCGCTGATTCCCGCCTCATGTTTCGGTCACATGTTCTCACGCCTGTACGCGTTACGCAAAAGTGTTCGACCGTGTTGTTTCCAGCTGCCTGCTGTCAATTCTGTCCCCGTGCAGGCATCATCGTCCCGTATAGCTTGACCAAATAATACCTACTACATGGCTTCGAACGTTTATGTTTGCAAGCCATCGAGGTCACCGCTGCTGCTGCTGCGCCAACTGTCTACCTGGCCGACCACCCCACTCCCCCAATATGTTTGGCGGTGTCTCGCTTAATGCCCGCTCAGGAATCTGCGGGAGAATCGTTTCACCGCTCTGCCAGCCGACGTGTTCGCCGGTGTGCCTTCTCTGCTCGAACTGTGAGTAAAGCAGTCACATAGGTCAGTCAAAGCAGCTGAGTGATGAACCCGTTTTATATTCGAGAGGGTTCGCGATAGTACCGTTCTATGAATCTCGCAGGCTGCTACAATAAAGCTTTAGTAAACAAATGACTGGTGCTACGATAGGGGGGGTACCAAAGACTTTCACTACCGGGTTTTGGCCACTCGAACGAATGGCTCCGAATCTGACTTAGAATTGGACAATAATCAATCGTATTTTGTTCGCGTTACCTAACAACACCTATATACAAAGGCGGTGCATATAGAACACAAAAACAAAAAACATATCGTGAGTGCAACGCAGTAAAACAGTCACTCTGCCGAGCGGCTCTGTGCAGGGGAAAAAAATATACCTCCACACGACCCCCCTACCGTAGCACCAGTAGTTTTGCGTGCCTACAAGATAATTTATCGCGAATCGTGCACGCGTCCGACCCAAGAACGCCTCTGCGAACTCTTTCACGGGGGACCATGGTAAATGGGATCAAATATTACTAATATAAATAGGCAAATGAAAAAACAGCCGATTTTCCTGATTGAGAATTGCCTTTCCGATGAGAATGAAAATCGATTTTAGTACTTTGTTATTGTTTAAGAGCTGTATTTTGCTCACGATCAAAATTCGACCAATGTTCCTCGATGGTACGGATCGATCCACGAAAACAATAATGAAATCGGCCTTGGCAGGCTCGAAAAATCAAGGATTTAAGGGGATTTGCATTTATGAGCGAGGTCCCTCACCCATAAATACAGATTTTCTGGGATCCTCGATATCTTGAGACTGCCGATGCCGATGCCGATTTCGTTTTCGTTTTCGTTTTCGTTTTTTTTTTTTATCATCGACGAGTGTCACAAGTGACAATAATAGTTAACAGTGAAAAACATGACTGTAAGGGAAGTACATCTCTTACAATTCAAAAAACAATGTTTTCGATTTTTCATTCTCATCGGAAAGGCAATAATTCTCAATTCGGAAAATGAGCAAATGTATAGGTGTTTGTGTGTACCGTAGGTAATTTTTGCTATGGTCGCCCGTAACAGCGGTACCGATACTGCAAGCGATGTGGAATAGATAGGTGGAACACCTGCAGCAGTAAGATTTGTGGTTCCGTCCACGTTGTTAACACCCTGACGCGCATTGCTGACGGCAGAGGTGCGCCATGATGTTTTTTTTTCTGAAAGGTTGTCACTTAAAGAGCTCTATATATGCCACCACCCAAAACCTGTTTTGTTTTTTAGAAAAATAAAGGTTCTCTCTCGTACGCGATTAAAAAAAAAATTCCCATGGGTCTCAAGTATAAACTGAAAGCATATTATTGCATCACAAAAACAAAAAAATAGGGACGATTTTGAGTGAAGGATCCCCGTCGTTCAGTAGCGAAAAATAAATATATAAATAAATGCTACAGTACCTCAATCTTAGCACGCGTTCCCTCCCTCCGTTACGCCTCGCGTTGGAAGATTCAGGTATTGTGACGCATGCTGTGATGATAGAGGTGCACCCATGTTATTTCTGAGCTCCTCACTTAAGGGAGCGTCATACCTCACCCAAAAAAAAATGATTTTGGAGGAAAATAATAATGCTGACGGATGAAACAAACATCTCATGACTGAAGTATAAACTCTGAAACATTATTCATTCGTCGAAAAAATGAAAGTCAGACGAATTTGGGTTGAAGGAGCCCGATCGTTCAAAAAAAGGATTATTATTGCCAAAAGGTGCTACCTCTACCGTAACACGCGTCGTATATATTCTGTACGAGTACACATTGTTTCTTTTTGGAGACTTGCCTGACCCGGCACTTCGCTGTCTGAGTTTTGCTGAGGGCATGGCAGTGCGGTCGATTGCCCAAAATTGTTTGAGTTGTTGGCGCAAGGGCGCGCTCGTGTTTCGAGTATCTTTTTGTTTTTTCAAGGAGCCCGTTTTTCTAGACGACGATTCGAAGGTGTTCGAATGTCGAACGTAGAGAAGCTCTCGACCATTTACTCATGAACGCGTCCCGTAGGGTTCTGGCGACCCTCCCGTTTGGCAAATACCGAGAGTCATACCACGGTAGGGCTGCAGCAGAATTTTCTTAACTCCAGCAGAATTTTCTTAACTCCTCGCACGAGGAGCTCAGTATCTCACCCGAACACATGACTGACTTGGGAAACATTCGTTCGCGCAACCCGACCAGACCTTCTTCCAATGCGGTAGTCCAAACAAACAAAAAGCAGTAAAATATTAATAATAATAGTGTCCGGTGGTTACTCACGTGAGGAGCACAACCGGTCAGAAAATATTGAGCCTAATAGCGTGGTACGTACCCCTACCGTGGGATTCTTCCCGAGCCCCGAAAAACGATCGTATCTCTGTGCCTCGTTTGCGGTATCCTGCAAAGCGGGCTTTGGGCATACTGTCCACCATGAACGTAGCCCCATAGCATCAAACACGCTAGCGTCTCGCAGCGGTGAGACTCTAGGCGGCGACTACAGTATGTTGTGCTTCTGACACCCGGCCCCGAACACTGCTGCATGCACACCGCCTTCCTTGCGTATCACAAACCAGGGATCTTTGGTTCAATCAATTGGCGGACTTGCCAGCCGAGGTGTTCAGCGGCTTTCCGTCCCTGCTCAGACTGTGAGTTAGTCCTGGCTAAACGAGTAGGTAGCACATGGTCATTGGCTGTGACCGGAACAATTTTCCGTGCACAATCTGCTCGTCTGCCGAGACATCAACTGCGTGTTTTGTTGGCTGCGGACGCATGCTACGATAGAGATGCGCTTTTTTGTTGTCTGAGCTCCACACTTTAGGAGCGTCATATCTCACCGAAAAAATGATTTCGGGGGGGAAAAAAAGTGCTGCCGGATGATAAAGCTTACGGCCGAAGTATAGTTTGAAACATATTTGTGTCACAAAAATGAAAGTCCGACGAATTGTGGTTAAAGGCCCCGATCGCAAAGAAAACGATTCAGCCAAACAGTGCTACCTCTACCGTAGCACGCGTCCGCGTCTGGATCAATAGGCGTGCGTCTTATTGAAGCTTTTACTGGCGGGTTCGTTATAAAGACGATGTCAATTGTGATTCCACCCCCCAGTTTCATTGTTTGTCCCGGACAACGGATTACGTACGTCATCATTATCCGTCACAGTCAGCTCACTCGTCTGGCTATTCTATAAACCCCCCTGTCACCATGACAAACGTTTGTGCTTGCGTTTGTCGGTTGCGGCAGGTGCTCGTCGACCTTGCAAGCAGTAAGCTCATGTTTTGCTACACGTCAACAAATGTAACGCTCGTTGTATACCAATGGGCGCAACCAACCCTAGCGCCAACCATTATTATTGTGGTTGCACTGCATATGTGTCAAATCTACCCCGATGGCGGCGACGTTGCACGCCATCAACTTGTTTTTTTTTTTAACTTACTCCCGCTCTCCGCTTCTTGTATCGTGACGAATCAGAGATCTTGAGAGCAATCAAATGGCCACGTTACCAGTCGACCTGTTCGGGAATTGTCCATCTTTACTCGAACTGTGAGTGAACCTTGCGGAAAATACCAACCAGTTTATAGTATATTGTACGAGTGATACTATGAAGAGTAGTACTACTGCCGATGTATGAGGTTAAAGCTGAATCAACATATCCCGCCGGGCATTCTATGTTCGACATGGTATCAGTCGTTTCTATTTTTCTCGTTTGTTTCGTCACGATATTTTTTTCCGTTTCGCGGACTGGCACCTTCGCCCCGTCTAAAAACGGGGAGGAAAAACTGTACCGCGTTTTCGTGCTCGACAGATAACTCCCCTCGAGCGGATGTAGAATATGCCTGCGTCTGTGTCAACTGTCTTCCCTGCGGGTGTTGGCCAACGCGTGGAGTGACCTAGGCACGACTTATTATGTGTATGCAAGAGGGTTGACGGCCCAAAACGAGTATCAAGTTGAGATTGCACTGCGTTGTGGTAGGGCTCTGTCTTGCGATTACGCCGCCCAACGGTTAGCATCGCACTTCTTCTGTATCCGCGCGCTTGCGCCTTTTGCACAATAATGGCGAATCAGGAATCGTAACGTGAATGACTTGACGACCTTCGCAGCAGATAAATGTCTTCGATCGGCATGTCATATCGGGAAGAGCTGTGAATAACCTAGGAGAGAGTACCTGCTGTCCAGTTCCTAGATCTAGAAAACCGGCCACATGCCAACATTCGGCTACGCATGATACGGCGCCTTACCCCAGACCAGCACGGCCCGAATAATACATGTCCCGCGCTTTCTGTGGCCCAATATCCCCGGGTTATGATCATTCTGATGACGCTATGGACTGTTCAGTGCGGCGGGTTTCCATCCTGAATTTGGGAGCTTTGTGCGGGGACGCCTCGAAGTAACAGGGCGCCTTTATATCTGACTTGTACTCCGAGAGGGCACGTAGCATGAACGCGTCGATTTTTACTTTTCTCTTCGGCAGGTCATATGCTACTCCTCCTAGATTCCGATATTGTTCATCGGCGTTGAACGCCCTTCATTGTCTCCAAACTATTGCTCGAGTAGGGAATGCTGACGTGCACGTAAGAAGCGCCACAAACGGCCAGTAATACCCCTGCTGTGGCGTGCGTCAATGGGTAGGCGTGTTTGCCACCGTACTGCCGATATCGGGATGTGCCTGCAGAGAGCGTGGCGGTTAAGGGTGGAACCATTCAAAAGCGAGCTCCGATGCTTGCAAATATGACGTTAGCCTGCGCGATGACCTCCAGTCTCCTTGGTTTATATTTGGAGACACTCTTGTCTCCTGTGGCGGCCTTGTGTCACGACTAACCACTGGTGTTCACTGACTCTGTCCACGCCACCTGTCGCCCTAACGACAAGACAGGCATATGGGGCGCAACGACCTTCGGACACTTCCAGGTGGCCTTTTCAAGGATTTACCTAGTCTAGACATACTGTGAGTACCCTGGAACACAGTGCAAATAGGGCCGTGTGGGTAATCCAATCATCATGGGCACGCTAACAACCTACTGCATCACGTGTTGCCTTCAAAGAGAGCTAAGTTTGCAAGAGGGTGCGACAGCTAGTACATTGCCCGATTCGTATAGAGGTAACGTGGCCAAACTGAGTACGAAGATGGACATGCATACGAACACCATGCATCGATATTCCGACGCGAAGTGTCGCGCAGCATGCCCTGGCGATCGTTGGATTCCCGTCGTTCGTCTCGGTTTGGCGGCAAGGTATATCCACACTGGTATGTACGTTGGTTTGCCTTGGGACTCTTAAGCTCACGCGTACAGTGTTGCGATAAACCATGGTGTTTACTTTTCTAGCCTGTCTCACCTCCCTCGTCAGATCGGCCGCTCTTCCAAGCTGCGATGTTTTGGCACAGTGGTACATAGAAGGTTATCGCCATACATACCGCAGGCGTGCATGCCACTCACCGAATCGCACATCTTTGCATTGCATGTCGTCCAAATCAAGTGCTGTTGCGACACCCGTACTGTATTTCGCTGACTCCAGCTCACCGCCCCTTACGCAACGACGAACCAGGGACCTGACGGCTAATGACTTCAACACGCTACCAATTGACGTGTTCGAAGGTTTGACATATCTACGCGAATTGTGAGTGAGCCGTGGGGGACTCAGTACTGTGTTGAATACATCGGCATCGGTGCGTCACAGTAACGGCGTGTTCGCGACACGCAAGTATTCAGAGTAAAAGCAACATGCAAGTCGTGTCGTATTCTCAATATAGGGTGGAACAGGGATTCTTGGTGGGCTGAAGCTAAGGATGTTGAAGTAACTCTTCAAACGAAAAAAGGGCGCCTCAAATGGCTCACAATTTCAACATTGGCTGTTTCTTGATCGAGATGCAATGCCGTCGAAGTCCGGACTACACGCTCAGGGAGAATCCTGATACCGGCGCTGAATGAATAGTTTTTGTCATGCTCGTGCGCGCTCGACACGTTCGTACCCTGTTGAAAGCTCCAACGGCAACCGTTTTGCGCTGTCGGTATATCTGGCGTCCAAAACCTGAAGGGGGTTAACCATGGCGGTGAAGGGTTTTGTAGGACGACGGCGGGCGCATGCTACGGTAAAGGTGCACCATGTTTTTTTCTGAGCTCCTCACCTAAGGAGCGTCATACCTCACCGAAACAATGATTCTGGAGGAAACTAAAAGTGCTGCCGGGTGATAAAATATCATGACCAAAGTATACTCTGAAACATTATTCGTCACAAAAATGAAGAAAGTTCGACGAATTAGGGTGAAGGAGCACGATCGTTCAAAAAACGATTCAGCCCAAAACGTGCTACCTCTACCGTAGCACGCGTCGGCGTTCTTGCGGGACTGTTGCGTGTCGCACGCCGCTGCCTCCCGAGGTCAAATGGTCCCGCGTGTGTTCTATAGATCATCCTGGCGTGTTGGACCTTGACGCTTTCAGCGGGCACCTTGATGAGGCTGTGCGAGTACATAGGCACTGCTGTTTGCACCGACAGAGACAACAATTACCATTGAGACGAAACTTACAGCGGGTAGTTTTACCGTGTATGATATCAGTGTTGGTTAGGCGGTTTTCCGTTTTTACCGTTCTTGGACGATTCGCTTACACGTGCATCAACCGTATTATTTCGCGACATCTCTTGACCGCGCCTTGCTGAACAATGAGTCAGGACCCTGCGTGAGAATCCCTTGACCGAGTTGCCCGTCGGCATCTTCAGCAATCTGCCATCTCTTCTTCGACTGTGAGTGATCTGAGGTATACCTGGTTCTGCAGAACCCCACAAATTGAGTCCAGAGTCGTTCATTCATGAAACATACACCAATCAATGCTCTTCATTCGGAGCACGCGCTTTGATTGCGCGAACAGCAGCGGCAGTGGTGGGCATGCATGACTATACGAAGCCATCCCCTAGTTCACGTTCTCCGTCCATATATTCTACGATAGAGGTGCACGATATTGTTTTGGAGCTCTTCACTTAAGGAGCGTCATATGTTAACCGAGAAATGATTTTGGCGAAAAGTAAAAGTGCTGCCGGATAGAGAAATCTCATGACCGAAGTATACGCTGAAACCTGTTTCGTCACAAAAATGAACGTCCGACGAATTTGGGTTAAGGCGCTCGATCGTTCAGAGAACGTTCCAGCCAAAATGTGTCACAGGGACCACCTCTACCGTAGCACGCCTCCATCCTGCATGCCATACGTGAGGTGTGTATGACGTGACGGCGTATACCCAACCTGTCACGGCAGCCTTTTTACGGCCGGTAAAGCAGGAATTATTATTTCACTCCCACCGTTACACGGTTAGTCGAAGCTTTTAGCGCAGATCAGCACACATTCGGGACTGTGACTCCCATCACAAAGTGGTGAAAATCAACAACATGTGAGAATGTGAGCATGCGAAGTACTTTCTTAATTCTTCAGACCTCTGCTGTAATTAGCCGAGAGAACGTTCTTTTTCCGCCAAGTAGTGATGTTCGTGTGGGTATGAGTATCGGGAATGTATCGCACACGATACTCGAGACGGCTGCAACTCCATCCAGGCCCGTATTTTCAGCGATCCCGACGATTTATAGTATCGCTCTATCCGCTGGAATTTATCTGCGCAAAGGACCCGCGAGATGCGCGGAGTTATCGCAGATGGGATATGCTGTTCAATCGTAGTTGGGGCGTTTTTTTGCGTTTCGTTGAATCGTTTTGACAAAAACCCACCGTGTAACAGGGCACGAACATTAAATAGGCAACCACTGGATCAGATACCCCAGCTGGCGCTGGAGAGTTGACAAATCGCCATGCGTGCCACCCAATTCACGAAACCCACAAATTTCAATCGTACTGTACGTCGTATATCCGTAATTCCCTGCGCGTTGAGCAACACTGTTGAAGGTTACCAACTGGCTTTCGATAACCCCTTTTCCGCTGCTGCGTGCTTTATACTGATGAACCAGGGATCTTGCGCATACCGAGTTCACCACCTTTCCAGCTGATCTCTTCGATGATTCGCAGTCTCTACTCCAACTGTAAGTGGTCGGCGACATGGTTGACGGCGGTATATCGCCAGAAGACGCGTTCTGCAGTAGAAGTAGCACTTTTTTATCAATCGTTTGCTGAACAATCGGGTTCCTTAACCCATATTCGTCGGATTTTCTTCTTTGAGACGGAATATGTTTCAGAGTATACTTCGGTCGTGAGATTTCTCATCCGGCAGCATTTTCAGCTTCCTCCGAAAAAACTGGTGAGGTATGACACCCCCTAAGGGAGGAGATCAGAATAAAACATGGTGCACCTCTATCGTAGCATGCGTCTTATACGCATCTACCACATTATACGCTCGGGACCATGCGTGTTCGTGGTATGCGGTAGCTTGATACAACAGGTTTTCCGGTCTTGGGGGTTTCATGTATTGTGGGGTTTCGCATTATGTATCGGGGCATTATTTAGCATGTGTTGTAGGTGTTGTACTAGGAAGAATCACGAGGGGGGGTTTGATGGCATGATTCTACCCACAGACATAGTGCCTAATGATGTGGTTCGTTATCTAACGATTTGACTTGGCTCCTGGCGCTGAAACTAACCACCCGATGCACCCTTTGCTCAACGAGTCAAACGGCACCCTCACTCCACGAATTTATGAGATGTAGACCATGCCGCGGTGACGTTGAGCCGCGGCGGAAGACAAGCGTCGATTCCGTGGGGTCGGGAGAAGGAGACGGGGGTTGAGCGCGTGGGGTTGGGGTCGTTTAGTATCAATGGCCTACCGTAGATTAAATGTTTTTGGGTCGTTTTGTTTCAGTAGGAATTTAGGAGCAAAACAATATTTATGACGCTTGAATCGTAAAATGCTTGCATTGGATAGGCGAGTATAGTGATATGCACCTGGTATAGACGCATGCTACGATAGAGGTGCACCATGTTTTTTCTGAGCTCCTCGCATAAGGAGCGCCATACCTCACCGAAAAAATGGGTTTGGAGGAAAATAAAAGTGCTGCCGGATGCGAAATCCCATGACCGAAGTACACTCTGAAACTTTGTCCGTCAAAAAAAAGAAAGTCCGACGAATTTGGGTTTAAGGAGCCCGGTCGTTCAGAAAACGATTCGGCCAAAACGTGCTACCTCTACCGTAGCAGGCGTCTATACTGGTACCTGACATTTGGCATTCTGAATTGCGTACTACGACCTCTGAAGTACGATGTCAGAATGCTATAAAATACAGCATCAACAGCTGTAAATTATCACCTATCCGGTTATGGCAGTCCATTTATCATGACTTGGGAATTATTGAAAGGCAATGCTTTACCTGGTATATCGAGGGCCTAAATGCTTGTTTTGGTAAGAGGATAGTTGAATTAGAACGCTGGATCTAGCAGTCTTGTACGTGAGTGCACGCATACAATGCGTTTTGGCGCTGTGCTTGAGTCACCATGTATGGCTGGGCGACGTAGGGCGGTTTTTTTGAAACAGCGCTAGTCAGGATATTAGCCCGTTTGCAAACGTCGACCTGTTTGATTGCGGCAGGAAACACCTGACACTTGCTTTGTCCTATTTATAGGCCTTGTTTTGACGGCTTGGTTTCGGCTTCGTCCTTCCCGTCGGCAGCGGTCGGGGCTATCGATGTACATACTGTTCGACTGTTATTGGCTCGCGTGTATTCGGCAGCAAAACGGCATATATATAAATATACAACAATGAGGCATGCGCATTCAAGCATGGGGAAGTTTGTGTAGCGGGGGCAACATATCATTTATGTGGCGACTAATAAAAGAAGATACGCCTATTAATATCCCACCTTGTCCACCGACTTCCGATCGCCGCTCATTTGGCATTTTATCGAAACAAGGAAAATACCTTCGATTGGGCTCGAGACCTTGCCAGCCGGCATCTTCGACAAATTGGCGACTCTGCGCGTGCTGTGAGTGAGCCGTAATATAGTAGACGTACGAGTACTCGTTTTCGATACATACCAGGGCAGGGTGAGCGCCTCGATGATCTGACGCCCCCCACCCAATGAGCTGGTGTCTCGCTTGCTAGCAACCGGTCCTTAACACCTTAAGAACTTGGTCCTACGCAATTGGGGACAAACTACTTGAAATCATTGTGTAGGACAAAAGTTTCAGTTCTGAATGGGTCAAGCAAACAACGAAGGGAAACTTGATGATTTTGTTACCTCTATCTTAGACGACGCGTGCTACGGTAGAGGTAGCAATTTGTTGTCTGGATCGTTTTGTGAACGATCGAGCCCCTTGACCCAAATGCGTCGGACGTTAACTCTTGTGCGTGACCAAATATTGTCCAAAGATTATTCGGATAGCAATTATATTTTCCTCCAGAATATTGTTTCCGGTGAGGTATGACGCTCCTTAAGTGACCACCCTTATGAGGCAAACACATGGTGCACCTCTATCGTAGCATCCGGCTTAAGAGTAGACTTGGGTATGTAACATATATTATTGGATCATCAACAGGAATGTTTCGAGTTGCGTTTAGGTTGAAGATCCCCCTATCAAGAAGACACCCCGCCCTCCCCTAAAACAGAACACCACACAAAGCAATAGAGATGACATTTCACAGAGTGGAGTGATGTGAAATGCGCAAGAAGGAACCGGATGTGTCACAAGAAGAGGACACCAGGAAATTGGCCGAATGTGACATGGAGAGATTTGTTTGGTACACTTGATATCAGCGACCAAGCGATCTCTAGCTTAGGAGATAGATAGTGACCACAGACGGCGCAACAGGAAGGGGATAGGAATTTAGCAAAAAACGGTTTTTTGTAAGATATGGAAACAACGTAATGAGCGCCCAATTGTTGGAGATTTCTCTGTTAGTAGTAGTAACGGTGCTCCGCCTCGAAAGGGATGCGTGGTCAGCAGTGGTCAAATGACTACAGTAAGGCGAACTGCAAATGAGGAGCCTACCCCGAAAAACCGCCTCACCCATCGTGGCAAGAGCATTGTTTGGTTTTTTCTCCAATTCGTCGGCTACGTGCTATGGTCCACTACGCCATTGCTTGGGTATGAAACCAACTACACCGCGATGTGACGCGTTTCCAGCACAGCCTATAAAATATGTTTTCATTTGTTAGTCGCGGCTCAACGACAACTGAAGGTCGATAATTCTTCAACGTCGTCCGGTTCGTTGCTTTTGGTCTCCCCCTGTGATCGCATTTTTTTAAGTAACGCGCTCGAACTTCAGGAGGGGGTATTGGAGCGGTGGGGATATGCACTCTCTGTAGTTGGTGTTTAGGTAGAAATATGAAGAGTTTCACGATGAACGGGAAGGCGTAGTAAGTCGCGTTGCATTGTTTCACCGAAATTTTGAGTGCGAGTCCAACGGAATTGGCATGATGGGGGTAACTTTCCTTCCCTTAGCGCTTTGAACACTAATGCAACCGTATCCCTCGCCGACCGCTGCGCACCGCCTGCAAACATTTTCAACGGTGCAGGTTCATGTCGTACAACCGTTTCACCACCTTGCCAGCCAACATCTTCGATAACCTCCCAGGGCTAGAAGTACTGTGAGTGCACACCCTCAAAAAGGTCTATTGCACGGGGAGATTCGCGAATATCAGCTACCGGAAAACCTTACCGTATAATGCAGGTTATACTTACTTGAGTTAGGCTTAATTGTTTCGAACACAAGTGGGCAAGATCACCCGCAAGACGGTGTCCTCGTGTGTCTACGGATGGCCCCGAAAGCTTGTGCTCACACAACCTTAAGTCATTTTGGGTCCGAATATAATGGTAAAAGCTCGTCTTGCTCGTCCCGCCTCACCGCTGCCCATGCCACGGAAATCCGCTGGTGGTTGACGTTTTTCGCTACGTAGTAGCGTGGCGGACTCCCTCCTGGGTCACGGGTTGCGGATCAGCACTCCCGAAGATAGTGTTTGTTTAGTGGTGTGTGAGAGAGAAGATCTGTAACTCAGGACGAACGTCGTTCACGAACGCACATGGGTCGCACGGTGCCTACAGGCCAATATTTTTCCCGTATTGCGGCGAAGCCACACGAACCCTTCTGCGCAGCAATCGATCGCTCTGGGTCCTCCACGTTGGCAGGGTGGGCGTTGGAACCGTGTGTACTGGCAGTATGAATTCGTTGGAAAGTGGTATGTATTGGCTGAAATATAGAGTATACCATACATCACACCGAGACCAGAGTGCCAACACACGACACAGTCGACAGGTAACGCGGCAATGACGTGTTCACAACATTAGAGATCAGCTTGTAAGGAACAGTCAAAGCAATATGCCCAGCGCTTATGACGAGGCGGCTCCTGCGGTTTGCTGCGGGGGTTGCTCGAGCGGCCGCTCAGGCTCTGCATGGAGGCTTCTCCGAAACAGTATAGTCGGGGAATACCCACTGCTGGCTGCTGACTCCGCCAATCTGTAGCCTACTCTGGCCACGGTGGTGCGTATTTAGCCATACAAGTCGGGGATAGTTTTAACAAGCCACTAGAGGTTTGTGCCGTGCTGGTCGATTCTGTCCTCGGTTTATCATCGACGCGTGCTACGGTAGAGGTAGCAGTTTTTGGCTGAATCGTTTTCTGAACGATCGGGCTCCTTAACCCAAATTCGTCGGACTTTTTGGTTTTGGGACGAACAATGTGTCAGAGTATGCTTCGGTCATGATATTTCTCATCCGGCAGCACTTTTCGTTTCCTCCAAAATCATTTTGTTCGGTGAGGTATGGCGCTCCGTGAGTGAGGAGCTCAGCAAACAAAAGGGTGCACCTCTATCGTAGCATGCGTCCAATCGCTTTTCGGAATTCGAGTGGGCCCTCGGACACAGTGCATGTCGCGTGGTGGTCGAACAGCTGAGCAACAAGCACCATAACTCTCACAGATACGTGAGTAACGTGTTGCAGCCTATCGTACACGCTGGCGATGTCCCACGTGCTCTAGCATTGCTCGACCACGATATTTTGAGCGTTTCTTGTATTGGTATATATCGTCCGCCGTCGAACTCGTCCTACCATTAATCTCCCTGCCCGTCACAAAATCGCCCCACCATTGTGTGTCCTAAGATGTCCGGGGATACAAAGAACAGCAGTTCACTCCTTTTGACAAAGTAATACTACTGTAGGTTAACACGTTCGGTGTTTTCTTCTCAGCAGGTTTTCGATGCGTGCTACGATAAAGGTATAAGGTATACCTTTTTTTTGGCTGAAACGTTTTCCGAATTATCTATTATAGCCTCCTTAACCCAGATCCGTCCGACTTTCATTCTTGTGCTGACGCATGCTGCGATAGAGGCGCACCTTGTTTTTTGCTAGGCTCCTCACTTGAGGAACTCCATACAGCACAAACAAAATAGCATTTTGGAGGAAAATAAAAGGTCTACCCGATGAACAACCTCATGACCTAATTATAGTATACCCTGGAAAATTTTGAAACACAAGAATGAAAGTCCGACGAATTTGGGTTAAGGAGCTCTATCGTTCAGAAACAAAATCAGCAAAAAAAAGTGCTACCTCTATCGTAGCACGGGTCTGCTGTCATATTTATCATACTACTGTAGCTCAGGTCATGGAATTGTTCTTCGGGTATATACGTCGTAGCACATTTAGTTTTCCCTCCAAACCCTACCTTTCGGCGACGTATGTTTGGAGCTCCTCACGTTAGGAGCTCGCAGAAAAACAAAAAACATGGTGCACCTCTATCGTAGCATGCGTCTCGCCGTCGATACACACTGTTTCAAAACCTTGCCGCAAGGGAAAGGTGTGGACACATGGGTCACATTCATCACGACAACACGTGGCCGAAAGGAAGAGTTATGCTCGTTTGTTTTTTTAGCTTGGTTTGCTTCCTCCGCAGTCGTTTCGAAGAAATACTCCTATCCCAACCCCCTTTCGCTGAAAAAAAATCCCGTCTCGCCTATAATTCCCCTTTCACAAAACCCCAGGAAACTTTCTTACAACGGTTTAACCATTCTTCCAGCAGACACCTTCGGCGGCTTGACATCTCTACTCAAACTGTGAGTGACTCGTTGAGAGGATGTAAGTTGCACATTGAGTGACGGGATCAACAATAATTGACACACACCAAACCCATCGGCGATACTAGTGAGCTGCGCATGCTTGTCCGGTATGAGGTCATGCATGGATACGTCTTAGTGGAAGGCTCTCGGCGGTCTGCACGGCCGATTATGAGGGTATCCGTCATACGAAGGGGTGCCATTGTTTGGCGATAACGCTCCTGACGCGCAGAGATTAGTGGTCTAAGGAACTACGCCAACTACCGCCGGCAGAATGTGTTTTTTTGTAGTCATATACAACGAGTTTCGTGGAATAACCAGGCCGTACCTAAAACAGCTCATGTGCGACTCTTCTTGTGTTTTTTATAGCGTTAGGGTGAAGCAAACATGTCCTGGAGTTTAAGATGTCCTGAAGTTTAAGATCCTCACAAAAAATAGGGGTCGTCCGTACTGCAGCAGGCGTCCTGAAGCTGGCTGTGGGATGATTCGCAGTCACGTACGCCATTGCGAGTTGCGCATAACATCAAACAACAAACAGTACGTCCGCTCGATAGGGACCGTGCACACACATACTTGACTAAGGCAGCATAACGTACACCTCGTTTTAGCGGCTATAACACGAATGGGGATAGGATATCGTGGTATGGGGAGCCGGATGTTTTTTATGTGATTGACGGCATGATGCGAGGTAGTTCCGAGATCGATCGTGACCGAGAATACGGGGCAGTCAATAGGGAGTGTTGATTTGGTTCATGGATGTCAGAATACTCTAGCTAAACGGGTGGCGTAGTTGTTTGACAAGTTGACCGGGGTGGCCACGTAACTCATGGTACGTGACAAGTACAGTCTGGTTCAACCAATTTGATGAAATACACCGGATATTTTGAGTGCTGCGTTTAACGGTCCAAAGCATCGTCTTTGGGATGCACCTGGAAGAGTAGTCGAGCCGACAGCACCACAGTCAATACGGATGGTAACCTTTTTGATGAATGTTTCAGCGCATATTCGCGTTTGCGTCGTGTATGTGTGTTATGTGTGAGGTAACCACTAGTGGGCATCGCACGGTAATGTTATTGCCAGGGTTGTTTAGCCGATGGCGTCGCCCGTTCTTGTTTATCAGGTCGCTCGACGGCAACGATTTGACTGCCCTGGAACCTGGGACTTTCGAGGGGACGCCCGCTCTGGAATACTTGTAAGTAATAAAGCCAAGCATGCCGGCCTTGTACACAGGGTCATGGATGTTGTAGCCGACAAACAAACGTACCCACATGATGCTCCGCGCCTTTCGATGATATCATGGCCTGCATATGAGACCGTGCCGCATTTCGATGTGCAAGTATGTTGGCAGGCAATGCACTTCTTACCTAAACGCCACAATACTGCTGGATTCGGTCGTTCGGTTCCGCATACATACACCTTTGAAAGCCAGCGTCGGGAAGAATGCATCGAATTACCGCCAACGCACCCAAGGGCTTCGACGCGAACAACCACATCGGTCTATTTAGGACGTGGACGCCGCCTTTACAAGAGTTGATCGCGTTCAGTGTCTTCGGTCATGAGTTGATGGAAGCGATAGTTCATGCCGATCAAATCCTCCGCCACGATGCTGTGCACTTCGTACAAAGTAGGCCACGTCTCTGACACGTGTGGCATACTCTACGTAGGTTGAATTCGGGTCTACCTCGCTCGTCTGCATGCAACCCACACAAGGCGCGCGCCATTATCCGTTCCGTGCCTGGCCTCTGCCGCGATTGACGACGCAGGAACTTGTTGGGAAACCAGTTTGGCTCGTTTCCTGCCGGCGTATTTGATGGCATGGACGGATCTTTGACCGAATTGTGAGTTCAGGCAACCTGCATCAGAGTCCACAGTAGTAGCTACATGTTGAGCTGGGTTATTCTCGGGCCGGTGGAGAGCCTCAACACAAAGACAAATCGTTTTGATTCTGCCGAAACATATAGGGGAATTCACAGGGCGTCATGTTGAACCCCGATGCTTCCAGATGGTTGTCGTGAGATTGGTTGATCTGTCAACAGTTCGACTACACCCCTCCTTCGGCCTTCAAGTTTGAATGCCTACCTAAGGTTACGAGTGAAAGTATCACGGACGCAACGTACCGTGGAGACTGAAAGATGATGCCTCGTTCGGGTTTCCCGTGCTGTTCGCACGATGCCACCACGTTCGACCTGATACGTTTGTGCGCTTGGTAAAGCAGCGTTTGTTTTAGACCTACATTTGGCCAGAATGCGTGTTTTATGGCGATTCAACGAACTGTCGGTACAGAAAACAAAGGTGTGACATCAACCTTTCGGCTATTGACATAGTGTGCTGTGCGGGTTAGATGTAGACGTCGGGAAACTGTTGTACGTCTGGCACGGCGTCATACCACGTTTCATATTCGTGGGTCTGTGGAGGCACATGTTATATACGTTTCAAAATGAAAATCTTGATCTAAACACACTGCACCTATTTATCGGTCGCTAACATCAATCAATGCCTACGGCTAAGACGCTTTAATACTCCACCACACAGAATGGTTGGCTTGGACCGGTGTTCGGGCGAATTGTACATGTATATGGCGTACTGTCATACACATGATAAGTTCCACCAGAGATGTCGGCGCATGAACACTGGCCCTCAGGAGCATATCGACTGCACTGTTCGCATCAAAGCTTTTGTGTTTACGTCGTGGTTACAACATTTACAAACTTTGTTGCTAGGATGGTCTCGAAATACAGCAAAACGCGTACGGGTACCCGCATGTGTGGGTCGCCATATGCAGTATGTTGGCGTTTCCACGTCACGCGCTAACCCTAGCTTACGCCTGTCAGTTGATATATGTACTGCCACACAGGGATGTCAGACGGAATATGCTCTCCGCGGTACCTTCCAACCTGTTCGACTACTTCCCGTCGCTGCAACTTCTGTGAGTGCTATTGAATCTAGCAGGGGTGTATGTACTCCTGTGGCGTCCGTCAACGACAGCGTCGCATACAATGGAACTCCGTTTCTCTCTTGGTTATTCGCGCGTGGCCCATCCACCTGGTCCGATGTTTCGGGCGATGCTGGCCGAGGACTCCTGCTGAGTTCAGGGGTTTGGGTGTGGTAGTGTGAGCGACTCGCTTCTCTCTCGAGCGTTTTGAACTTCACAGCCATAGAGGCATACCGTTGATGTGCGAAGCGTTACAACCACTGCTGATTACAAACAGGGTGTGCAAACATGCATCGCGTACACGGTGTATGTACAGCGGGATGCACCGAGACGTCCACTGAGTTATCCAACGGTAGGGGAGCAGCCAATTGTTCTGAGCTCATCACATAAGGAGCTCAATATCCCACCCGAAACATGACTTCGGAAACATCCGTTACTCGCAACCTGACCAAACCTCCCAATGCGGTAGTCCAAAAACAAGTATACCAGTAAAGTAATGTTAGTAGTAGCGGGCTGTTAATCACGTGAGGAGCACAGCCGGTCAGAATATATTGTCGCAGCCCTACCGTGGGATTGCTCCACTGTCCCTTAAATACCTCGTGCATTTTGTGCCTGTTATGACGATGCAGGCACCTTTCTAACAACAACCTGATATTGGCGCCGGGTGACTTTGTGGGAGCCACAGCCGTGGAAGGCTTGTGAGTGAGGCGCAGGGTCATTTGAAGTTGACTCGGTTACCCCCCCCCCCCCCCAACGTGCTCCGTCCCGGAATTGTAGGGATGCGAGGGTCTATGGTCATACGACTACGGCCTTGCACGATATGAGTACACCCCTCCCCCCTCCCACCGCCTACAAATATATTATATGTTTATAGGTTGGCGTTGGCGTTGCCTGGCGACGACGCTGTAAACCATGCCTCTCACTGCGTGAGCTAGACAACCAGGGTACCGTTCTGTTTGTTTGGTTTAGCGGTCACCAAATCTGGTGGTCTGGTAGATCATTTGTGCGGGGTTAATAACTCAACTCCGCATGAGGGGAATGCTCGTATCATGTAGTGGGTACCAGGTATATAGCATAGCACCCATGAGACAGATACATAATAATACCCATTGCTGTCTCGGGAAGTGGCCACACCAAAAATTAAATCAATTTTTTAGAGGCTGTCGTCCATACGCAAGTGCGGCTGAGAGGCGGTTCTTAGCAGGATGCAGCTCACCCTCCATGCGACTCGCCCATTACCTCACGGCGCTTTGCGCTTGGTGCAAGCAATGTCTGCCTGGTTGGTGAAAAGCAAACGTGCTCCGTCCCGGCATTGTAGGGATGCGAGGGTCTATGGTCATACGACTACGGCCGTGCACGACCCCCCCCGCTGCGTGGAGCACGTGTGGGAGTAGTGCCTGCTCCCATATGGTAATGGTTGACGCTGAGAGGTCGTGCAGAGGCCAGTGTTTCTATAGCCACTGTGCGAAGCATTCACTGGTAAGTCGCAAAGGCTCGTAGCCGCGGCGTGTCTCAGCAGGTTCTTCCTCAAACTATATACGTTCGACACTCGTTTGTTGTGACGCGGGAACGTGACTAAGGCAATGCACCGACTTCGTGTTCCCCGTCCGGCGCTGTCGCTCACCTCCCTCCCGCCACTGACGTGGTGCTGAACAACAATAGGTGGCTCCGAGACAACGACTTTGTGACCTTACCGTCGGGCGTCTTTGAAGGTCTGACGTCCCTGCAAACACTGTGAGCGGCCCTTGAGATTTTATTGCGTAGTGCATGAGAGAATATGCACAACACTACTGGTGCGCACATTCAGTGCCCTGTTCCATCCGACCACTCGGCGGGTATGCCGCTGCAAGATATAGTCGTTTCCCTTTCTGGTCCAAGGCCTGCGTGGAAGTTTGAGACTACGCATGGGTTTGATTGGTTCGTGCCGCGCAGCAATTATGATGACATGACGGTGACGCGCGCTACGAGAGAGGCAGAACTTTTAGGGGGAGGCGTTTTCTTAATGATCGGGCTCCTCAATTCAACTCGGACGCGTGCTACGGTAGAGGTAGCACTTTTTGGCTGAATTCGTTTTCTGAACGATCGGGCTCCTTATTAACCCAAATTCGTCGGACTTTCTTTTTTTTGTGACGAATAATGTTTCAGAGTATACTTCAGTCATAATATTTTTCATCCGGCAGCACTTTTATTTTCCGGTATGACGCTCCTTAAGTGACCACCCTTATGAGGCAAAAACATGGTGCACCTCTATCGTAGCATGCGTCCTCGTTGGACTTTCTTCTTTGTGTTGCACCAGTTTTCACGAGAGACTCAGGTCATGGGCTTGTTCGTTTGGTATCACTCTTTATTTTTCTCCAAATCCGATGTTTCGGCGGCGTATGGAGCTCCTTAAGTGACGAGCTCAGACAAAACAGGGCGCACGCCTATCGTAGCATGCGTCCGGGGACACCAATATTCGGTCATCGCAGGAGCCTGATCTCGTTGGGATATGGCCAGCGTTTGTTTTCCATGCAGTAAATAGTGGCGGGCCTTAGATTGGGGTGTTTCGCCCCTGGGCTGACAGAGGACGCACATTGTTCGAGTTTTCTTTTCGTTTTGGACGTCTCGATCAATTGTCACCCGTATTAGCGTACCTCTTGAAGTCAAGCGGGCTGCTCGACGCTGATTTAGTTGTGTATATTGCAAACACATAGTGCTAAGTATAGCATATGGTGTGTGCATTTCAAGTACTGGTATTTCTTGAGGTGGGATAGATGGCTCTGCAGAGGTTGTTTCACCTATTGTAAACGAATGCCAGCTTTTGTTGTATACTTTACACTCCCTTAACCAAGGGTCCTGTTCGACTGCATAACCTTACGATGCCAGCTTTCTGCACTACTAAGTTTGGTCGCCGACGCCCGGTCCAGTCGACGTCAAGCTGAACAATAGTATCCCTAACGTTTCACGAACCATATTCGAATGCACTACAACAGTGGTATCATTCTTCATCCGGGCAGCAATTTGACGACCGAAACAATTCACAGCGGTGTATCCCTGTATTTGTGTGTGTGTTTTCCTCAGTTTCCAGCATATCCAAATCATGCGTTAGCCTTCCAGCCTCTGCTACCTTATCTAAGCGAAAAAAAACACCAACCCTCTTTAGGCTCAATGTGTCTCTCCTTTATGTGTGGTTCCGCCGCCAGGGACCTGGCATTCAACGACATTGCTGTCCTGCCTCCCGGGGTGCTGGACGGGCTTGGGTCTCTGCAGGAGTTGTAAGTGACACTTGTTTTTTTTTTCCTGGGGTACGGGGGGCTACCGGTGCCTCGCTTGCATTGTAGTTATCTAGTACGTGGCATCGATCGGGTGACACATGCTGAGGTAGGAGAGGTGCACATGCATGCAGTACATTTTTGGAGGCTCCTCCTTTTGGGAAGCTCTACACTTTCCATGTAGAAAGTTCTAAACTGATTCTGGAGAAAACAGATTGTGCAACCCGAAGAACAATACTATGACCTACCAGTCCGTAGATACGTATACAAGACGGCATATTGGAAAATAAAAAAGGGAGGCATTCATGACGCATGCTACGATGGAGGTGCCTCTTGTTTTTGCCGAGCTCCTCACTTGAGGAGGTCCATACGAATAGTAAGCCACCTGCCTTTGGAGGAAAAAACTAAGTTCTAACCGATGAACAACCTCATGACCTAAATATGCCCTGGAATATATTGAAACACAAGACTGAAAGTCGGACGGTTGTGGGTTGAGGTGCTCTATCGTTCAGAACACGTTTCAGATAAAAAGTGTCTGGTCAATTCTAGCACGGGTCCCCAACGACTTTACGTCAAGGAGCCCCGTTATCCAGAAACAAAAAGGTTGTTTTTAAAACGTGCAATATACGATAGTCTATCTACAGTAGCACGCCTTCGGTTGTCTACTTCGCGCTGTCTTTGTTGAAATGATTGCACGCCAAGTTCGGCCGACATTTCCCCTGCAGTCGACATTGGACACGGATACATAAATGAGACACTTCAAAAACGTCGCCAGAGTTAAACGGTATGTTATTCGCAGGCGAGTCTCACCTGTTGTTATAGGCGCGAATCGATTTTCAGGCTGTATCTACGCCCGAGTTGCGTTGAACAATTGGATCTCTTACGTTGTTTTGCAGGTTCGTAACGTATTTTGACGCTGTAACTACCCTCACTTTGCGTTGAACAATTGCCTGGGGGACGTCTTCATGGAGGCATGTGCCGTATTCCAAGCTGAAACTGTTTACGCACTGGGTTGGGAATAACGGACACTCTGGGGGGATTATATGAAACCTGTAATCCGAATTTGACGTTACACGGTACAGTATTTTCATTCGCGTGCTCGTTTTTTTTTATGGATGTAGTGAAGCAGTCACTCGGCCGAGTGCCTCTGTGCAGGTGCAAAACGCACCTACGCATGACCCCCCTACCGTAGCACCAGTCTGTTCGACTGAACGGGCGTTCAATTTCATCGACCATAAATTGGAACATATATATTTTTTAACCGAAGCAAACGATAACAAAACTAGACATATGGCAACGGGTGCTGCCCTAAAGGAACTAGACCCGTTTTCACGGCCTCGCCTTGACCGCACGTCAGAGTGGGTCCGTATATTCGTCCGAAGTTTGTTGACGCAGCTTGAACTCCAACCCCATTGCAGTGCTTTCCGCCTAATATCCAAAGGATGACAACTTAAGGATCGTAACACAGGAACAGTGGTCACCGGGGCTCGAGTGGGCTTGCGCGTCTGAAATATTGGGCCTAAAAGCGCCCCCCCCCCCCCCAGGACTCAGCCTACTTATGCGACTGCACGTTCAAGGTTAACAGTCGTCTGTACATAAATCCCGCCTTATACATTTACCGTATTCGGTCGACTTCAAGCCTGATTGTGGTAGCTACTGTCGGAGATCCCCGACAAACCTCGCCGGTACCAGAGCCCACGCACAGACGTTACTGCGTATGAAGCGTTCCTTCCTCGACTCACGATCAAACGGCATCCAACCCTCTCCTAGCAAAGTTGACATTCGCAAGACTAGCTTCAAACATTTCAGCAGTGATGGTGTACCCCAGGCGCTCGCCTGGTATATACGTAGGTTATTGTAATAAATCAACCTTTTCTTTCTCTCCGACGGAATAGGGGGGAGTTAGCACCACGTCTGATATCATGTTTCTGGGGCGAGAGGGACGTTCTGGTGCATGGCTGGGATACACAACGGCCCTTGGCGCCCCGTCTTCTGAATACTGGAAATCGTCGAAATGCTTCAACACCATTCCCGTCGTGCAACATTTCAATCGAGGGGACGCCTTGTCTCCCCGCTCACAATAACCACCGACGACGCATCCTAAGGTAAGGGGGGCACCTGCATACAGGACATTTTCTGACGGTAGTTTGGTCACTTGAAGAGCTCTAGAGCCCACCCGAACACTGCTTTTACGAAGGGGAAACGAACGTGCTAACCCGATGAAAAAGTACACGCCCCTTAGGGCCCAAATTAACGAATATAAAATAAATTCAAATTTCGAAAAAAATAAAATTCAAATCCGCTTTTCATTGGTCAACACACGCACCAGCATCAAATATTAGGGTCTTGGGGTATAATATTTGGTGCTGGTGCGTGTGTTGGCCAATGAAAAGCGAATTTGATTTTTTTTTTTTTCAAATTGAATTTATTTTACAGTCGTTAATATGGGCCCTTAGGGCCCGAAGTAACGAGTATAAAATAAATTCAATTTGGAAAAAAATAAAGTTCAAATTCGCTTTTCATTGGTCAACACACGCACCAGCACCAAATATTACGCCCCAAGATCCTAATCTTTGATGCTGGTGCGTGTGTTGACCAATGAAAAGCGGATTTGAATATATATTTTTCGAAATTGATTTTTTTTTCTTCTTCGTTAAAACAGGCCCTTACGTAGAAATCGAAAAAAAAAAACGAAATTCCGACGATTTTGGGTTAAGGAGCGAAAAAAAAAACAGTAAAAAAAAAAATGCTACCTCTATCGCAGTACGTGTCCCCCGGCGCGAAATATGGTATGCTCAACACGATTGATAGTTTAGTAGGGGACCTATGGTAGACACAAAAAACTATATATTTACCTGTTTTGACCCACAATATTCCGTCCTATTTTCTATGGTCCTCGGTAATAGTCTACTTGACTGGTGGTGCGGTCAGGGGGGGTTAACCTTTTCGTCGGACATTTTCAGTCGGACAGAGCGACTCGACCCAGTGACTACATGTATTTCTCCGCGGCGTTCAAAGTACTTCGAAGCCCTTCCGTTTTAGCGCATATACAGCGCCGTGGGCTTCTCCATTACGCAGAGCAAAGCAAACACGAACGTTTTCAAGGCAAAGTGTGAGGGAGGTTCGAAGATACTCGCCCGAGCCGCTTAAACGTGGCGGTGAAAAATTAGGGGTAAATAGTATGTACCCAATCGTAAACACCCACCCCCGCCCGCCCCTACCGCAGCCCTCGTCGATTTCAGGGCCGGTGATACTCCAGAGGTAGCACGGTCTGGCCAGATCGTTTTGTGACTGAAATATTATGAATACCCCTCAACTGGCTAAGCAACCGCCCGACAACTGTATCGCTCACACGATAGGCACCACCAATGTTTCGGCGAAGTTCGTTTTTTTTTTGCAGCTGGACTAGCTAGGCCTTCCCACTGAAACAAAACCACCCCCCAAGATCATCGTGTTGACTTTATTTAGTTTGTTTTTTAGACCATGCTTATTTAGGCTATATGGGGAGTTGGGTCATCAGGGTCACGAAAACGTACCATTGGTTTCTGAAACCCTTTTTTCCAAACAAATACGTAACAAACAAAACAATACACCGCCCCCAAGCAAGAGAAGACCCCTCAGAAAGTGGCCGATGCACCTCTCAACCGTAGCGGTGGGCCCTGTTTTGGCATTGGTGTCTCGTGAATACCTGCCCCACGGACGAACGCTACGATAGAGGTGCACCGTGAAGTTTCTGCCTTATAAGGGTGGTCACTTATGGTCACTTGAGGGGATCCATACCTCACCCGAAAAGCGTTTAGTTTTTGCAAAAAACCAAAAGTGCTACCCGACCAACAATCCAATGCGCTAGGTATGCTATGGAAAGTATTGCAACACAAGAATGAAAAGTCTGACGAATTTGGGTTAAGGGCCCGTATTAACGAAGACAGCAAAAATTCAATTTGGAAAAAAAAATATTCAAATCCGCCTTTCATTGGTCAACATACGCACTAGCACCAAAGATTAGGATCTTGGGGCATAATATTTGGTGCTGGTGCGTGTGTTGACCAATGAACAGCGAATTTTAATTTAATTTTTTCCAAATTGAATTTATTTCATACTCGTTAATTCGGGCCCTAAGGAGCCCTATCGTTCAGAAACAAAAAAAAAGCAAAAAAGAAAAAAGGGCTACCTCTATCGTAACACGCGTCCGTTGAAATGCACCACCATGGAGGAGGAGCAGGTGGCATTTGTTTCAGCTGAAACGGTGTATGAACGACACGGCTCCCTTAACCCCCTTATACGAACTGGTCCCACGTGTTTGGGGATAAACTACTACTTGTGAATAGTAATTAGTGGGGGATAATGGTTTCTGTTCATAATGGATTATATCCTGAAACTCGTCGGATTGCCAATATTGTGTTGCAACACGCCTCCTTTTACACTAAGATCATGGTGATTTGTTTTTGTATCGGGTACCACCTTCTTGTTCACTCCCTTTCCCTTTATGATATAGTTGGTTCGTGAGGTGTACAGAGCTTCGTTTGGAGGGGGGGGGGGGGGGGGCTCAGTCAAACATTTGGTGCAGCTCTACCGTCGGGATTGTTTCGTCTCGGCAGATGCTTTGTCAGCTGTTTGAGAGTGGCGAGACAGCTCATCAGGAGACGACCTCCCGGAGCCATTGGGGATATATAGCGCTACATGCCGTAGCACGCGTGGTGTCAAGCTCTTGTATGTTCCCACTGTCCGACCTGCCGATCCAGCTGTCTTGCCGACGTTTTATGTCAGCTCCATCTCAATGTTTTCTCCTGTTTCGTGTCGCGGGCTCTTTTCCATTTTGTTTAGAATTCCTGACCTCCAACATGCCAGTCCAGCTGTCTTGCAAACGATGTTTTGTCGGTCCCTTCGCAACCGTCTTTGCCCTTTTTCTCGGTGTTCGGCAACCAGACTATTGCGCTCGAACGAAGTCTCTACCCTGCCTCCCGGGTTGTTCGACGATCTTCAATCTCTGCAGATATTGTAAGGGCCGCGCTGTCCTACGTGAAACCGATCCCGAGTAGATGCCGTACCCGTGAACTCGTCTCTGAGCGCCTGTGTAGTCGGAGCCAGGCCGTGGTTGTGCTACCTGCCTACGGTTTTTGATTTGAGGTTTATGGAGTGCGCACACGAAACGGCCGCTAAGTACATTTGTTGTTTCCTTTCGGAGGCCGAGGTACAATTCCGCGACGACGGTCGAACGATGTTTGCAACAATGCGCCAGTCGTCTTGTTTCCATGCCTTTCCTTGTCGACTTTCCAGTTGTGCACCCGGTATGAACTCGGTCTGTGTGGTTACTCCCTCATGCCCATCCAGGGATCTGTTCGACAACGAACTGGCCACGCTTCCGGTGGAGCTGTTCACGGGTGCGCCGGATTTGCGGACTCTGTGAGTGATGCCACTAAACAGCTAACTTAACCTATGTTTCCCTCTTTGAAGAAAAAGTCTATAGTTTATATCGTGTGGTCGTCGAAACTACCGCATCACATCGCGTTCGCTGATGCAGTGATGTGCATACTGTTGAAATTCACGCTACACGCATCGAAGGTCCCCCTGCAGCTTACTCGTTTGGTGGATGTGATGACTCCCCCATTTCCGTACAGGGATCTGGGTCTCAACTCGCTCGTTACCCTTCCGGCGGGGCTGTTCAGGGGTACGCCGGAATTGCAGACCCTGTGAGTGGCTCAGTCAAACCGATAACCAAACTTTTTCCCTGTGACAAGTCTGTGTTTTGTCTCGTGCGATGCCCCAGCTTTAGCGATACTCGCCGGAGAAGAGGTGTTTGTCAAAAAGGAGTGCACACTATTGCACCGCGATCGGCCTTACGACCTCACTATCGCATCGCGTTCGTGGATGAAGTTATGCGACCTGTTGCAATCTACACTGCCCGTATCCAAGCTCCCCCCTTCAGCTTGCTTGTGATGCCGTGCTCGATGTCGCTCTCTTGTTGTTGTTGTTCTGGCCTTCAAACCCTCCTCCCTAATCGCGGCACATGATCCCGGTGACATTTCATAGCTACATCACAAAAGCGTTTGGTGCTGCTTAATTTTGAATTTGGGCAAGGGAAGAAACCCATAAGTTCGCATAAGCTCATATTTCGCTATCGATTTCAGTAACGCGAAAAACAGAACTCACCCCTCTTTTTTTTCCAAACTACGGAATGCGGAGAGGTCCTTTACGAGGTCCTGGACTCCTGATAAATAGGTGCACCCGCCGACCGGAATGTAGGCATGCAGTAAGTCTCCGCTGTTTGCGCTAACGGGTGCATTGCTCTGTCTAACGTGAAGTTTGGCACGCGTTGTAGATTTCAGTTCTTACATTGCACTTTCTCGCCAGCCATATCCATATGTATTTATGTTCATCCATTGTAGTCGGTTGTGGTGTTCGGCACGCGGAGCACCCGGCAGCCCCCTTCTCTTAATATCGATCTATACGTGTGCATGTCACTTTGACCGGAAGAAACGGTCTGTATATTCCGGATCAAAGTGGCAAGAGTCGCAGCAAGAAAGTCCACGATGTGTAAAAAAGACAACACTTTCATTGATATGCCCGTTTCTATGCAATATACAACGCTTTTCGATGTCGCACTCATCGCGACGTTCGGTGAACACTTGCATCCATCTACGGCGGTGGCATTTAGAATTTTCACGACCGACCTCGTGTAACGTACTCGGTTTAGTTGTTCTGTTCCACAATCAAACTTGGACCTAAACGCATTTTGTGTGCAAAAAAAGTGACATACAATATGACCGTTATACATACCGCGAGAAGAAAACATAGGTTTTTAAAACAAAAAAAACTGCAAATCAACGAAACAGTCACTCGATGAAGTGGTTCAAATCGGCTGAACACGTACGTACCGGGTACGACTTAAAAAGCAACCCCCGTATCGTCACAAGAGTCGGCGGTCTTGTTGGCACTGTTGCGGGCGTTTTGTGTATGAGTACATTGGCGATAGTAACGATACGCAGCGACTGACGCCCGAGGCGTATCTGGCGTTCTATGACTAGAAGTCCACACATCTTGCTCCTTTCGCCCATCTCCTTTTGTCCGCGGTTGTGAAGCTGTGCTTTTCCGCTCCTAGCATTAACCATAAGGGTCGAAAAAGAAGCGCACTGCACAAAAACGACACCCTCCGCGTTTCTTGCGCCAATCGGCTTTCTTACAGTGCTCTGCTTCGGTGCCATGTCATTACGCGTTCTCCTCCCTCGCAGGGATTTTCAGATTTCCAACTCCATGCTTCCGTGCGTACCTTCCACGTGAGTACCGCCGTGAGTCTCAATGGTTTCGTAACGCGTCATATACACGTTAGATGTAGCATTTGTGTGGCTGATCGTTTGTTCCATAATGCCGGGGTTTTTAACCCGAAAGTAAATACAGTAGGCATTCGTAAAACCTCATTCGTTGTGTTTGCGTGTTCTCCTCTTTTTTACGTTCGGCAATGTATCGCTGCAAAAAACACTTATGTTTTGCTTCATATTAGTATGTGGCTCCTTAAGTGAGGAGCTACAGAAAACATACCAAAACGTGGTCACTTCCACCTTAACACTGCGTCTCGCTGCCAATTGAAGCCCGGGTGCGCCTGCCCGGGTAATGTCCGCTCTCCAAGATTAATCAGCGTGTCAGGGACACAGCACCGATGTTTTGGAATCGTGACATACTTCATTACAAGACAGATAAACATATCTGCGCAGCCAGCAGGCGCGACATGTTTTACTTATCGATCGAGGGTTCACGGCTGTTGCCCATCGCTTTTCTTCTTTCGTCGATGCTGTTCGAGTAATGTATTAACTTTCGCGCATAATTCGGCACCAAGGCTTCAGCTTTTGTTACTCGCGCGTCTCACTCGTGAAATTGATATTGTCGAACCGTTGGAATCCGAATGCCCTCGGATTAGCTGGGTGATCTGTATGCCACCGACGAACAAATGTGCGTGCATCCAGGTTGCTTCGGGAACAGTAGAAATAGACGCGTGTCGCCTTGCTCCCCCGTACTGACGATTGCAGTACTAATATCATCGCGAATGGTATTTCGGGGAATGTTTGTACGTTTTGCCTGAATGCAGAGACGCCCAAGACGTGAGGCTCCCCAATCGTTTCGACGACACCGCCCTATGTGGTAAGGCGTAAATACTTTCGATTTTGGCAACCACAGACATTTATGTTCAGGTTGATAGTGTTTTTTTCTCTATATGTATATATATATATGTGTGTGTCTTATATCCGAACTACCCCGACACATGTGTCTCGATGTCGTTACTGTTAGGTTTTTTAAGTCTTAAAGGGCGGCGATCAAATACAAGCGTCACGTAATGTCGTTGATGATTCGGGGAAAAAAACAAAATATCACTGCAAGGGTTGCAGCTATTGGCTCAACGTTTCCCATCGGTTGAGCCCCACAAGTCAGCAGCCACCGGCTAAAGTAATTAGCTTTGTCACTATCTATTGTTTTTTTGCACTGGCGCATACAACCGCTCGTCCTTCTTGCGCAAACAAAAACTAACTTCGACACCGTGTCGCGTGAAGTATTGAGCTCCTTCGTGTGCAACGCTCTGGAATGTACAGTAGACACCTCGTCTTCCGTGGCATTGCGAAAAAAAAAACTTACGACCGGTAGTGCCCCGAGGGCCTAGACTGCGTTCGATATTCGATAACTTTTTCCGTGTCGTCCGCGCCTCCGATTTTCATACCTGGCGGCATGGATGGATCACGTTCGCGCGTACCGTGACGGCAAACGATCAAGCAGGCTCCAGCAGCCGCGGCTCATTGCTAGAGATGTAGCTAAATTCAACTTTCTGTTAAGTACGCCCCTCCCTGTATGTTGTGTTTCGGTTGATGTTCGCATTTCGTGCCGAGCTTCGATCCCCATACTCGGCGAGAGTCGAGTATAACGATGAAGATTTCAACTTTCGTTTGTGTCTTTGTCTCGAATTATTTCGCAGAATGCCCGGAAGACCTCACATGCGACGAAGACGGTTCTCCGTGCGAGTGCCAGTCCGGAAATAATGGCTACAGCTGCGGTGCGTAATTTTGGTGAATATTTTCTCTCTGAGACTGTTCAGACAATCGTGGCCCGCACCGCAATGTCGAGAAACCATGTTCCCCCGATATGGGGTGGGATGGGCCTGCACGATACGGCTGTAGGTTTTCTTGTCGCAACGGTTCGGCTGCCGGTTGTGGTCTACGTCGACTTGTTCTGTTCCTGTTTTCGCGCGGAGGATGATTGGCGCTACAGAATGCGGCCGCCTCAAGTGCAAGAGTTTGCAGCCGCTCAGAGCCACTCGGCGGAGCGGGTACCCTACCCAAATATTGCCGAGTAGTAAGGTTATTAATGCCTTTGGTTTCGCGACGTGCACCAATCATTGGGTTTTGTTGTTTTTTTACGCTCGGCGAACATTTTTTGTACCCGTCCCATCTTGAATGAGGCACGGAATGCATTCGTGCTGATGGCCTACGCGCTGTAGTGGAGTTTGAGGTAGCGCCCATACCGCAGTATCAGTCCTGAATGCCTTGATTTTGTCACACGCTTGAAGAAGCGCGTCCATGCATACCTGGTACGACCTAAGGTAAGGTGACGGGGATCTGTACTGTGAGTCATCCCACGGTAGGGGCGCAGAAGAATTCTCTGAGCTCCTCACATGAGGAGCTCAATATCTCACCCGAAACATGAGACCTAAACTTCCAATGCGGTAGTCCGAAAACAAATACACTAGTAAAACAAAAAATAGTATCCGGTGGTTACTCGCGTGAGGAACACAACCGGTCAGAAACCATTTGAGCCTAAATGCGGTGCCCCTACCGTGGGTTTGCTCCTGTAGGGACTAGGCCCGAAAGGGCAGTCGCAAGCGCTTGGCGCGAAGTACTGTTACAAGTATGGACGCGATTTTGACAGTTGATCGCGGATGAGAGCGATGAGGTATGTTCGTACGGTAATCACGGTTGCCCAGACGCCGGCAGAGTGCGGGCCACGCTTTAAAGACGGCGCACGAGGTGTACCAGCGAACTCGCCCCCCGAATTTTGAATGGCATATACATAACGGGTCGATCCGCCACCCTTCCACAAGGCCCCACCGAGTCAACCTAAGCATATATGGGAACCAGCGACTGCCGTCGGAGAGCTAACAACGGTGACAACCGTCTCAAGGTGCCCACTACACCATGATTTAGATAAACGCGACTACGATAGACCCGTCGACGTCTGACACCCAATATCACCGTTGGCCCGACGTGTGTCTGCCTCTGTTTGTTTTGCCCGCCTTTTCCCAGTGGATCCCACGTCCGATCTGTCCATCGCGTATTCGTGTCCAACTCCCGGTGAGCTATCGTTGGCCTTTTGTTGATGTTTTTGTTGTGTTCGACGCATTGGGCGGGAAGCCTTCACACACTGTCTCGAAGAATGCCTTCCCTAGAAATCATTAAACAATGGTTGTTCCAAATAGTTTGTCGGGTCGAAGGGTGTTACCCCTGATACTATAGGAAGTTGACATTTTGATATTTTATGAACAACACGGTCGGCAGCAGAATGACGGTAGCCACGGCGGTTGTGCAGAACGACGCCGAAACCGGAGATGTCATCCACAACCAAACTATATCAATGCATAAGCATATCCCGGCTTCGAGGAGCAGGGCGCAACAACTACTGAAAACATCCACGTCTGTGTCGTGTCGTTGATGCCCACACCGCCCGATTCATGACGAACGATCTTGACTGCATACCGATTCCCCCGACAGCAGTAAATCGATTGGTACGTGCCTTACCACCTTTTCTCGAAATTGTGCAGTTGGATGCTCAAACGATGGGGAGTGCGCAGATGACGAAGCCTGCTGCCCCGCCTCCAACACGTGCGAGCCTCTACTAGAAAGCAGCTCCAGTGCTTGCGGTAAGAAACGATATCGACGTACGCGCTGCTACTGTGCTACAGGTCGGTAAGGATTCATGGCGACACCGCGTACCCCGGCTGTCGATAGCAGATGCATACCACCTGTCTCCAAACGATTGCCGTAACCGTGCGGTAGGGCTCAATCATCCAATGTTAAAACGAAGGTGTCACTGGGAAATTGAGCTAGCTGGATACCCTCGCTTCCCGAGCTAAGAGGATGGTTGTGAAAGCTGGAGCAAATAGGGCGTGTAGAAAACATGTTATTTTACCGACGGGGGCACTGCTCGCATGTGGTCAGCCATGACTATGGTCTGGCGGTCGGCAACGCGCTAGTCTGAACAAACGCTTGACGAACGTAGCGTCGATTCCACGTTGTTACAGGTGACCCGCACATGACTGGCTTCCGCGGGCAGAAGTTTGACTTTACGGGCGAAGACGGAAAATGGTATGCCCTGATATCTGACTTGCCGGCGCTGCACCTGAACATGCGAGTTACAGCACCGGTGCCCGACCTACCCGAGATCACGTACATTACAGGCATATCTATCATCACGGTGGATGCCGACGGTGTCAATCACAGCATCGTCATCTCGGTCAACAACCAGCACAGCCTGGACAGTTCCTGTCCCTCGGAGATGTCCACCTGCCTCGCGGACGGGGCGTTGAGCGTTGTTATCGACGGCGACAATGCCCTTGCCACACCCGGCACAGCTACGCAGGTCCGGGCGTGGAAGTCTCCGCCGTTAACCTTCCCGGTGCGTGCAGGTCCTTCGGGTACGAGAAGTACTGGGAGAGGAAGATTCTCGAGCAGGTCAGAGTTGGTGATACGAGGAGTTCTGAGCCGAATGACTCAGCGAAATTTCTCGATGAGGACACCAACGCAATCTCGGACCAGGGCATGAGCGACTGGATTCTTGGCGACCCTACTGCTACGAACATGATGGAGTGTGCTTCGTACGTCTCGCACGCCATGGAGACTAAATTGGGGCTTTTCGAGCACCAGTCTGAACACGCCTCCTTCAAACTGTCTGCTCCAAGCGCCACGCTTCGCGTTAGCCACGACAGGCTTCACCAGGTTGCCATGCGTGACCCAACCGACCAGTACGACCTTCCTGACCATATCACCTGGCCGATGAACCTAGCGGTCGACCGCAACGATGTAAGCCACCATGCTACAGGGATCCTTGGCGAAACGTTCATCCCGACTGTGGACGCTAACGGCAACGCTATAATGAATGGCATGGAAGCCATCCGCGGCACGCAGGAGAGCTGTGAGTGTTCGCCTGTAAATCCCCTTGACCTCGATTTCGGGTTTCGCCGACCGCCCGTAGATGAGATGATCAGCAGTCGATGTGGGCTTTCTTTTCCCGCATAGAGAACATACTACCGTGAAATATCAGCACATTCTATGCAATAGGTACAGTGAACGACAACCGCCATGTACAGGCGTCGCTAATACCTTCAGCTGACACCCGCTGCTGCGGGTATGTACACGGTCCCCGGTATCCCCCGTTACTTCCAGGATGATGACATTTCTTTTAATGGAAATGTCAGGGAATATTAATCATACATACCTTGATCCTAGTGTACACGATAATAATACGAGCTGAACTTGAGACGGTCAACACCTCTGTGATAGAAATTGAACGCGCATGGCGACACCGGAGTATTGCATTTCCGGAAGCTCCGAATGTCAGTGCCGTTGTGGCACGAAGTAAAACAAAACAAGCATCGCAAGAACAAAGGTGCACACAGCTGTTACAATCCAAACATGCTTTAAGCCAGCGGCTTCGCCATTCACCCGTCTATATACCCCAAACTATCTATATATCACCCCTTGGACTGCAATGTTTGCACTTTACTTCCAAACGCGCCTACTGACTGAGTCGGACCCACACACGCCCCCCCCGACCTACCTGTTTCGAACGCGCTGCAGACCGTGTCGCAGGTCCGTTTGATGCTGCATTCACTGGCAACACTCACCGCATGTAGGCGCTCAGACGCGATCAAGGTAGCCTGTGGCCGTGGTTGGCACCAACAAGGCACGAAGATGGCCGTATCGGTTGCATTTCGAGACCGCTCACTCTCGCTACAAGACCGGGAGCATTACGGAATTCGACCACCTGGAGGGGTCGTCACGAACTCAACCCCCCCATTAGTAGAAAGCCATGACGCGATAAGCGGTGGCTTCTGCGGCATTTATACGATATCCATTTCAAATCGTCATAGAGCATGTACTATATATATTGTCGAAGGGAACGGCACAATAAGATAAGTCCTGTCAAATGTTTCTTTTCGAGCATTGAGCTTGGTGGTCTATCCTAAAGAATGGAGTCCGTGGTCATCAAGCAAGCTCCACAACACCTGGGAAGTGGTGGTCAAATCGTAGTGTACCGTTTCTGCAATCGGTATGTTTCACGTTTTTTTCGTTATTTGGCGTGTTCATCGCGTCAAGCGCACAGTTGATACCGCTTTTCGTATAGATGGTGAAGCGTGTACTGTACGTCTCTTCCTGTTTCAAGTTGGAAGGCAGATTAGCATAGGTACACACTCGACCTTGGCACTGGATTAATCGGTGAGGCAGTTTGGATGGCACACCGAATCGGTAATACTAAGGTAGCAGTGCTAAGTCCTGGCGGTGGCCGTCTATATCTGAGGGGTCGACCAGTCAACACCTTTGCCCTCTTAGTATTGTTACACCGAGTCGGAAATCATTCGATAGGAATGGCAGTGCCGGTTGTGAACGTCCATGTTCGAAAGGTCAAACAGGCTACGGCTTGACGCTCTGATTATTGCGAGAACGGTTAAGAGCGCGGTTCACCAAGAACGAGTAAGTGTAACGTATACGTCCAAGGTACGGTACCAACGTTTTACAACGGTTTGCCACGGTGGTGCCACCCCGGTTCGCATTAACCGTCTCATAGACAACTTCCGGCAGATTAAAGGTCCAAAACCCACAGTTTGGTCCAAACCTCACGGTATCCCTAGCTTGGAAATCTACCTCTGCACAGCGAATCGATCTTTCTGACCTGCTTGCTGTTGCGTAGTGATAACAGCGACGATACCGCACAGCAGCTCGCACAGCGAATCGATCCTCACGGCTGGCTTGCGTCGCGATGGCTGGCTTGCGTCGTGATAACAGCTTGTTTTTGTCAAGAGCGGGCACAGCAGCAGATGTTCGTGGAAGGGTGACGGTGTGCTCATAGAAACGCGGTGATATTCCACAGCAGCAGCAGCTGCAGCTCTGCACTGAGCGTTGCTCTAACAGCTACGTACGTTTTACGCAGGAAAACCGAGCGTGTTCTAGCTCGGACTAAACCCCTTCGCTTCGAAGGGACCCACAGCGGTTTTTACTATTTCATTCTGCCTAGCGGGGTAGAGGTACGCATTACGTATGGAAAACGCTTACAATCGTCCGGGGAAGCACACGAAAATGGTTGACCAACGCATAATCTCGTCTCGAACTACAACTAGGCGTGTTTGGTTGGTACGGTGTTTTCCATCTGGGACGAATACAGTGTACGCGAAAGTCGAAGTGCGTAGATGAGGGGGGGGGCAAGCTCGTCGACGGCTTGTTTTTTTTTCTCGCTCGGTCGTCTTCTGAATGTTTTAACGAGAGGCCAATATCGACGGGACGGATTGGAACACACGCGTTACACACATACGTCGATTATATGGACATGATATGGCAGGAAACTGCAATGTGCGGCCAGGTCGATGTTTTGGATCGCAGGCAATACGTAAGGGCCACATCATGAAGTATCCAGGGAGTCTACTACAGTAGTAACCATCTGAGAACGGTACTTGTTTTGTGGGTTCTGCCGATGGCTGTACTGAAAGAACCAAGGCGACAATTCACACGCCGGTTGTGTCTAACAATGCCCTGAGTGAAAATGAAAATTCGCGTTCGCGTCGATCTTTGTATTTTTCAGTTTTGCTTTAGTTATAGCCTTGAAAGGCTATTTTCGGTAAGGATTGCAAATGGCCAATTTTCAATATATTTAATTTCGGCTGGCTCAGGAAACCATATTCTAGACCCGATATTGAAAATGTGTTCCCGGAGGATTGTGGTGATTAGCTATACGATCATCATACAAGTTGTATTGTAGTAAAATATCAATTTTTGATGGCGCTGAAAAATGTTCCGTTTTGGGGTTAATTCCTTACTGTCAGTAAGGAAAAAAACCGAAAACGGAAAAATTTTCAGCGCCATCAAAAATGCATATTTTTCTACAATACAACTTGTATGATGCTCGTATAGCTAGTCACCACAATCCTCCGGGAACACATTTTCAATATCGGGTCTAGAATATGGTTTCCTGAGCCAGCCGAAATTAAATATATTGAAAATTGGCCATTTGCAATCCTTACCGAAAATAGCCTTTCAAGGCTATAACTAAAGCAAAACTGAAAAATATAAAGATCGACGCGAACGCGAATTTTCATGTTCACTCAGGGCATTGTTGGACACAACCGGCGTGTGAATTGTCGCCTTGGTTCTTTCAGTACAGCCATCGGCAGAACCCACAAAAAAAAAAGGACCGTTCTCAGATGGTTACTACTGTACCCGCAGGACGGTAGCGTACAGTGAAAGTAGTAGACAAAGTAAGTTCCACCGCCAGTAGGATACGTGACGGTGGCTATTTCCAGTTTATCATGGCGACGGATCCAGAGCTTCCCCTGCCCTTGGTGTACGAGTTGTAGATACGTCCACTGCTTCGTCGTGGGGGTATGGACCATGCGGCCAGTTTCACCTGCTCCTCCTCCTTCGCCAAAGTTTGTGTGTGTTTATCACTGGGCGTGAAGCCATACATAAATGCCCATTTAAAAACCTTTCTCACGTGCTGTGGTGCACCTCTACCGTAACGCACGTCAGTCGTCCACGGGCAGCGGCACCACACCGGCGTTTTTTCTACTTTAGCTGTTTGAAATTAGTGCGAGTTTCTATTTTCGTCGTTAATAAAAAAGTAAGGGGAAACCCTATTTCGCGTGGCTTCGAGGCTCCCGCCGTGACACCGATATATACGCATGACGATGAGGCGTTTCGCAGAATACCAAACGGAGTCTGGACAATGCCCACGGAAAACAAAACAACCATAAAAAACCCTAGTCCACTGACGCACACGTTATGACAAACCTTTCCCAATGTCCTAGTGTGCGAGCCAGGTGACAACTGATAGGGTGTATTTCTTGTATTGGGTACTCTCCTAGTGTTTGTTATTCCCACCTGCGCAAAAGGCGTGCTCCAGTACGCGTTGCTGATGTTGGGCTACGCTGTCTCGTGCAGATCTGGCGCTTTCAACGTACTGCGTTGTCGTGTTTTTTTTTCATGATGGCAAAACAGAGCCGTGAAACTACTGGAAGGCGAGCACGCTGAAAGCATTACCCGGTGTGTTTCATGCTATCGGGAAGGGACATCACACTTATGTCACAACCAAGGCACGGCCCATGTGGCGAGACCATGCCAACGCAAGACCTCTGGGGACGCATGCTACGATAGAGGTGCACACCGTGTTGTTTCTGAGCTCCTCGCTTAAGGGGCGTCATACCTCACCGAAAAAAATGATTTTGGAGGGAAATAAAAAAGTGCTGCCGGATGCGAAATATCATGACCGAAGTATCCTCTGAAACTTTATTCGTCACAAAAATGAAAGTCCGACGAATTAGGGGTAAGGAGCCCGATCGTTCAGAAAACGATTCAGCCAAAAGGTGCTACCTCTATCGTAGCACGCGTCCTGGAACGGTCTGCAAAGTGATGCTGCCACTCGTACGCGGCGGAGGGCTGGCGGTGTGCAGATGCAACAGCGACGATAGCACGGTGCGCCTTGTCTACGAACTGCCTGTTGCTTGCGTTTGCTGAACATAATACGGGATAGGTCAGGGAGCGAAAAGAAAGTACAGTAATCTTAGTAAGTATTTTTTAGCGCTGGGGTGTGTGAACGAACCACGCGCTTACCGCAAACACGCTCCTCGCAGTTACCGTTGAGTATGCTCGGGGCACAGCTGTGAGCTGTGAGTAAGCTGTGAGTATCGCAATGTCATGTGTGGTGTAACACATGTATTGTACTGCCCTATAAGGCATGTTTATTCGGGGCGATATGTTGGTCCAGGACGTACAATAGTGTAATTGTCACACTGGAGTGTAGCCAACTCCCGACGTCAGAGGTGGACATACTTCCACAACTCAATACAATCAAACACCAGAGTCCTTCGAACCTTCATCATGAGTACCGGTATTAATTACCTCGCCTACGTGTAGAAGACCTCGCGCCCCTGGGCATCGAACGGGTACTGCGTTGCGCTGCCCAACCAATTTGCGTCGATCGTTGGCCTTCGCATAACTGCAGTAGCTCACAGGCAGGGTACAGATGAACACAGCACAGCCGAGCACAGCAGATCACAGTATATCAGAGCACAGCAGAGCACAGCACAGCACAGCACAGCACAGCACAGCAGAGGACAGCACAACAGAGCACAAGAGAGCAGAGCACAGCATAAAACAGCAGAGCACGGCAGAGCACAGCTGAGCACAGCTCAACGCAACACCGCTGTGGAGGCTGCGTAGACAGCCCGCAGGAGCAGCCGTACAGCAGTCGCGTAGGCTGCTAAATTTCTCACAACACATATCACATCCGACCCGCAGCTTTCTTTGTTGTTCCACCTCTTTTCCCCCACTTTCGTGAATTACGGCATTCGTGTCGTTTGTGCAGTCGCGATCGGCAGACGCATCGCGTTGGATGCACTCTTTCGGAACCTTGGAGTTTCGGTCTTTTCAGGCTTTTCCGAACCATATTCGGCTTTTAATAACGGTAATATACCTGGCCCCTATATTATCGGCCATTACGGTCGTGCGAGTAGCCGCAAGCAGGTATCAGACCGAGGCGGCGCAATCCGAGTGCTGCTGCTGTTGTTGAACAATGTACATTATTTGACTTTTTCGTGGCACGTGTCGCGATACGTGTCGTGACATGTCGCGACATGTCGCGAAATACCGCGATACGTGTCGCGGCGTGTCGCGGCAGCGTCCGTGGCGTGTCGCGGCATGTCGCGACACGTGTCGCGACACGTACCACGAAAATGCCAAATAATGTAGATCCGTGACAAGTGGTCGGGACCCATCCCTCTGCACAATATGGGCGTTAAAAAATCATTGTGGATACATTACTGTAAACAATGTACATAGCGAACCCCATCGAGTGCGCAAAACGCATCTCTCTATGCTATTCGGAACGCCGAATAATGGTGTGTTTCGTTTTTTAATGTCCCCGCATCGATTGGTTCATGCCTGTACTTCGCAGAGGTGTCGGGCCGGTGGGTCCCGGTATGTTGTGCTGCTGGATCCCATCATATACCTGTCACACGAGTTGTTCTTCATGCACCACGGATTCCTGAAGCCTTTTTTTACGAGCCAGTGCACTGCTGCTGTACAGCAGTACGAGGGCCCTTGGAAGCACAGTAGTAGCGTTTGTGTGAAGCCTCAGCGTACGTACATTCGGGGCATGCGCGAAGCCACAGGCGGGCGTCGGTCCGCTGCGGGGAACTCCGGTTTCATTTGTATATATATTTTTCATAATATATAAAGCCTGCTGTGACGAAATAGCACCGCAATCAGCTTATACAAGCCCCTACTACGCGAAAAGCACGGGCCTCGTGTACTGCAGCGCATCTTACAAACACTGACAGATTGACGGACACATAGGGAAAGTTGACCCTGACGTTGCTATCTCCGCTCCGGTTCGGGATACCCAGCATCCACACCAAAAACTCACGCAAAACGGGGCGACCAGGTTCGAGTTCTCGATGTCATTGGCCAAATCACTACTCGTACAGATCCTGTGAGCCTTTGAAAAGTAATGCTTCGCAGCACCACGCCCACTTTCAGCGTGGCGGTGCTGTCCAGGATATGGCGGTTTGACGCCTTGGCTGGTAGCTCCTCCATCCACGCAACGCAAGTTCAGAAACGCCGTGCCAAACAAAGACCGTTCGTTCCACTACACGTGATACATTCGCTGTAAACATGCGCGGGGCAGTGGTTAAGGCACAAACACGAATGGTATATTACGCGTACCACTTCTGTATCGTACGTAGTGCATTGCACTACACAACAAAACATTTTTAAGGCGTCCGGAAACGCCCGGCCTAGAGCTACCTCTTTTCCGTGGCGGCTGACTAAACTAACAAAACGACAGGTGTCGGCACCGCATAGTTGATTGAACAACGCAACATTCTCCCTGCCAGGGGCAATATGTGCACACTGGACCTACACAACAGAACACATGCAAGACGTATCCTCGTCTAGTCTACAGAAACATCACCATACCATGGCTAAATGCAATACAGCGTTTGAAAATGGCATGCATTGTTATAGGACACAAGAGCAACGCCCCTCTCAAACCGGAATACGAAGATGTCTTCATCTCACAAGGCGATCCGAGGTATAAAACATACAACACCGGGTAACAACAAACTTACGGTTCGGCTCCAAGGGTGTTTATTGAACTTGGCCGTCGCTGAACAAGACCACTGAAACTCAAACAAGACCTGTTGCGGAAGCATAACCAGACGCGCTGATAGATAATTTTTTTACGAGCGGCGCAAAACGTGAAACGTATCCGCCACCCCTGTGATCAAAACGAGTACAACTTCCGGGCAACACGAAACAAAATCGATGGACCTCAAGTCGCATGCTACGATAGAGGTGCACCATGTTTTTTCTGAGCTCCTCACTTAAGGAGCGTCATACCTCACCGAAAAAATGGTTTTAGAGGAAAACAAAGGGGCTGCAGGATGATAAATCTCATGACCGAAGTATACTCTGAAACATGATTCGTCACAAACATGAACGTACGACGAATTTGGGTTAAGGAGCCCGATCGTTCAGAAAACGATCCAGCCAAAAAGTGCTACCTCTACCGTAGCACGCGTCTCAAACCACTACCTAAAACAAAACAACTCACACTTTCACCCCACTACACATCCCCCCACCGCGCTCCACTTCACTCTTCTTCCCTCCAGCTACCCCCGCCCCCCTGAAAAATACAATTGCAGACACGTCACACACTCAGCCATGGTTGCTCTTCTTGAAGCCCGACATCTTCGATTCCCACGACGAATATTGCGGGATATTGCGCGGCTCTTATCCTCGATAGTCGGGTTTGCCGCCCCTACCCCCTCGGGTCGGGCGGTCCCGAACGGGTCCTTTACCTTACGAGTCACGACGCGTGCTACAGTAGAGGTAGCACGTTTTGGCTGAATCGTTTCCTGAACGATCGGGCTCCTTAACCCAAATCCGTCGGACTTTCATTTCTGTGACGAAATATGTTTCAGAAATACTTCGGTCATGAGATTTCTCATCCGCCAGCACTTTTATTTTCCTCCGAAACGATTGTTCCGGTGGGGTATGACGCTCCTTACGCGAGGAGCTCACAAAACAAGTGGTGCACACCTTTCGTAGCATGCGTCCCACCATCTTACACGGGCCGCTCTTTCCGACCGGGGTATCCAGCCGGAGCTCGAGTATTTTCTTCCGCGTCCCGACCCGCCGCCCACGCATCGTCCATGTTGACACCGTCCGCCTCACAGTGGGTCCACTTAAACGTGTCATAGATGTACGGAAGCGCGTTCACCTTAGGGTCGAGCGCCGCCAGGGTTTCCCGGTTGGTGAGCGCGTGTCCACCCCGGGGAGCGTTCCCCTTAATACCCGCCTGCACGGTGAAGTCGGTCGCGTCGGAGTCGAGCAGGCCGAACGGGAAGACGTCCTTGCCTCGGTGGCCGTCGCAGTCCGCCGCGTAGGCGCAGATGGGCTCTGTGTGGGTCTTCCCGTCGGTGCCGGTGAAGGTGATGTCTTCGTCCGGCCAGGAGATGTCCGTGACGGACCCGGTCAGGACCGAGAACATCCACAGCCGCTCCATGGTCGGGTGCATCGGCCAGAAGGTAGGGTCCAGCGACGAGCTCGCCTGTGGTGGTGGTGGTGGTGGTGGTTGGATATATTTCGCGACGTGTTCAGGAAAACAGTATACACAATACTACCCGTAAACACATATTATATGTGACATTGGTGTGGGTCCGCGCGGTTTGTTTCGGACGTTTGCGTATTTCTGCGATGAGGTCGTCGTCGGAGCGCGTTCCGATGGAATGGCGCATAAAAAAAAAGAAAAGGGCACTTCAGCTTTGAGATCGAAGTTTTGTTGGTGCTTTTTACACCGTGTTTTTTGTTTATTTCCGGTAACGTTTTGCTTATAAAACTATTAACAGCAGTGCAAGTATATACGCGTACAATCAGCAGTAAGCTCGACCGATTGGGCCTCATCGCCTACACCCAACCTAAACACAAGCTGTGTAATATCATACTAACTAGGCCCATGCGTCGGTCGCACGTGTTCTGGGTTTTACGTCGAAAAACAAACCAATTGAAAGAAGGGAGTTACGCCCGATTTGTACCGTCAGCTGCGTGGTCGTGGTTACTACAGTAGTGAACGTGTCAGAGTAACCTTTACTTGCCCATTTGAAGAGCTCGAGCGGTCAGAAAATCTTACACCCAGAAGTCGAACACTAAACTGTAACCCCTTTATGGTATAGCGTGGGGGGGGGTCATCAGCAGAGGTTGCGCCCTGTTTTTTGTCTGAGGCTCATCACATAAGAAATTCCGATACTCTACAAAACCAAAGCTGGTTTCGATTCGAAGTGAGTGTGCAACCGGAACAACAATCGTGTTTCAAGCTCAAACATGCATGACAAGATGACAATTTCCGACGTTTGTTAGGGGGGGTTACGAGGAGAGAGCCCTCCGTCACTCAGAAACTGGTTTGGCCAAACGATGCGACCCATATCGTGTCAAAGCACGTGCAAAACAAGACTAAGACACGTTTTTCGAAACGCCACTGCAAAGAGGTAGGAGGCAGGGTACGACCGACGGACGTCCCGCCAACACTGCGACAGATTGAATTGGATCTACCAACACTGCGAAAGCCTGCGACAGCTTACAGGTACAGTATATCCCATCGGTAAGGTCAAGGTCGCTTTTGTGCTTGCAGTCTGGCAGCTGTCTGGCACAGCCCCTGCGCACATGATCACCGGGTGGGATCTGCTTCGAGACGGCTCTTTGCATACATCGTTCGAGCGGTGGGATATATTGTGCGTGCTTACGGCCGTGTCACTCATCATGTCGGCAAAGCCCTGGATACATATATATATATAACGGGCGACCATAGTAATCAGGAACCCTCACAAACACTTGAAAACCTATACATTACATTATTTTTACTGATATTATTTGGGGGGTGATGATTACTCCAACTGTATGTCGCTCCACGTATTAGTAGATTATGAAATATAGTAACCAGTCCGGGGTGCGAAATGGGTACACAACCACAACCACCGCACCTGAAGATGGTCCCCGTCACTGATAGCGCCGCTACAGAGGATGGAGACAACCTCTCGCCTAGCGTCATCATCCGCGTCCACTAGAAACTCCTTCATCATGAACATCTCGTAGAATATCGTCAAATAGTCATCGCCCTGGGTAAGGTCGTAGCCGTGGCACCCGCAGACCCCGCTAGCAAAGACCTTGATGGATCCACCGATTTCAAGACCACGAGGAAAAAGCGGGCCCCCAGAGGGTTTCCAATCGTCGAAGTGTAAACGGGAGGCGAGGGGGGGGGGGGGGGGGGCGCGAGAAAGCATCACGTTAGTGAAGAAAAATGTCAACCGCACCGTTAGCCGAGATTCACGCTTAAAAATGATGAGAAGAAACCTCGAGTACTTGCACATGAACACGAATGGCGGATATTTCCCTTTCAAACCAACCTGCCCGTTACCCGCGCCCAGTTAGTACCTGACGCATGCTACATGTACTGCAGAGAGCGGGGAAACCTGCTTTGTGTTTTGTAAGGCTCCTCACTTGGGGACGTAGGGAGGTTACATACTAACAGTGAGTCGAAAATTCACATTTTGGAGGAGAATAAAAGTGCCACGTACATCCCCGGTGAACAATCCCATACGTAGCCAAAAGTACAAAACCAAGACGTACTTCAACTGAAAATCTGAAACATTACGACGATTTTGGGTGATATTTTGAGCAACTGCTGTAGCTCCCCGTCCTTCATAAACCGTTTAAACCGAAAACGGGCGTATATACCCTTATCGGGGGATGCGTCTCCTGTCAACCCCCGCCCCCCCCCTCCTCCCCCTTTCGCGCTTGGTCGAAGCGACGTCTTCCTGGGCGGTGACAATCCGACGCGCGACGCGTGCTAGGATGGAGGTAGGTATACCTTTTTTTGGCTATTTTTTTTTCTGAACGGCGGGGCTCCTTAACCCAAGATCGTCGGAAGTTTTTTTTTTTGTTTCATGCAAAATTTTACATTTTACACTTAACCCACAGGATTGGTTATCGGGTAAAACTTGCAATTGCCTCCGAAATCGGTTTCTAGACGGGGTATAGCGCTTTTCCAGTGACCCTTCCTCAGAAAGTTCTTGACGAACCCCTACCGTAGCATGCGTCCTGCTCCGTCTCGGGATTTCAAGGGTGCCAAAATCTATTGACGTACAGGATGGCTATAAAGCATATCACCCCAAATGTACACAGATTTGTCGAATCCCACGCCGTTTTAGGGAGAAGTATGCTCTGAAATTTGGCGCATATGATTATATGGACCCTATCCGACCCGCTAGCGGTTGGCATGTTTTTTTTGTTTCAGTTTCTTTGACAAATTGTTCGGTTTTGGTGGTTTTTGGGGTATTGTGGGTTTGAAGATATCCCGATTGTTTGGGTACGAAAAATAACAACACAATCAATCGTCAATGGCTCGGCAGTGGCATATCAACAAAACCCCTGTGCGGATGTTTAGCGTTAATCTCTCGAAAACGGCGACAACATTTGGACCTATGTGCGGTAAAAACGTGGAGAATCCGGCGTCGTCTCGTAACCATTCAGTTCCAGCGTCGACTGCGACTGCATATTCATTAAACGGAGTCACAGATGTACCAATATTTAGTGAATCCTTTGTATCAACATGCCTTGTACCACTTGGAAACCGCTTGTGGAGAAAATGTATTGGGAAATACCAAATGTATTGCTACGGAAACGCCTGACTGGTGCTGTACCTCTTTGAAGGCCTGTGATTGCTCGGGCAATAGTTTGGGCCGTAGCGCCAGTCCCAGGCCCTTGACAAAACAACTAGCGATATCTTCACTGCTGAACATTCGAAGTTTTCACTATGTTACCAAATACGTGACATTTGGGTTTCTATTACATGGGGCATTTGTGGCTGACGAAATCTACAGCAATTGTGCCTGAGCCACCTCGTACGCATACGGCCACATGCATAACTTTACCACACCCCCGGCCTCCCCCTTGTCCCCGTTCCCTATCCCCGACCGTGAAACCGCCTCTTTTGTTCCTTAAGGTTGACGGATTTCAGCAGAAACGTCGACCACTCAAGCCTGAGACGCGTTTGTACGTATCCAAACCGTTTTCGAGGTTTTGCACAAGCAGCATTTAGACAGTGCACTGCCATTGGTATGGATACTGGTAATATACTCGAGAAGTTTGGTCCGGCACCCACCCAAGCGAAGGCTCCCGCTGTACCGCTGCTTTTCGAGGTATTGTTCCAACATTTGAACTGTTTTTGTTGTTTTGGTTACTTCCAATTCTTTGTGTTTTGTTTCAGATTTCATCAAACTTTCACCTCGTCCTCCCGCGCCGAAACGTCCACCTTGCCCTCGCACGTGAAAAACCCGCTGCGGAACAGTTCCTTGCGGTGAACAAAACCCAGCTTTATCAGTTTTCTCGCCGTTTCCTCGCCCACAAGCTCGCGGATCTTCGCGTACGTGTTCGTGCAGTCCAGCATCCCGCCGATCCAGATGTGTACGGGGCCGTGAGGGTCGTACAGGCTAGCCCACACCCACGAGTAGAAGTCCGAGTAAGAGGTGACGAGCTTGTAGTGCGCCTCGCACGTGGGCCAAGGGTAGTCCTCCTCGACGTCGACGCCACACATCTTGCCCATCCCTCTCGCCAGGTATCTGCGGCAAAGCACAGTGGCGTGAACCCGTCAAACAGCAGCGTAAATTGAGAAACAGCAGGAAAAGGGGAGAGTGTGTGTGTTCTCATTTTGTTGATTGCATTTGTCATTTGACCATTGACAGCGCATCCCTTTCGAAATGGAGCACCGTGTCGTAGTCGTAAGACTATAGACTTTCGCATCGCTACGAGTATTCTGCCTGGACGGAGCACCTCGTGGGTTTCACCGACCAGGGGTATTCCTTGCTCGCACCAAGCGAGAAACACCGTGAGGTGTTGGGCGAATGGCACGAAGGGTGAGCTTCATCTCACGTAAAACCGCTTGTAAGGCAGACTTGAATATGCACAACAGCCTCCAATGAATTTATTGGACTTCTGGTGTGGTCGCTTCCAGAGACAGCAATGGGCATTGTATGCAGCTGTCTCGTGGAGCCTTTGCCCTTTTACGGAGTCAAGGTTCTCCACCCCGCACAGACGACCTAACTCGGTCGCCAGCCGCGGTGACTTTCACACAAACAATAAGGAGAAGATAATACGAGATCGGGAACCGTTCCGATAATAATCTGGTATTCGTTGTTCTAGAGAGAATTAGGCGTTTGGTTCAAAATGTCTGGCGAATATAACAGCAATGAGGCACTGTTTGGTTGATCGCGTTGAGTTGGAATACCAAGTTCGTACAGCACTGAACAGTGCTGGCCGACTGATAGAACACGCGAACAGACGGCTTCTGTTTGTAGCTTGCCCGCGATTGCTGGGTCAGGTGTTGTGAGGTTTCTCAAGAAATTACAGTTCCAACATCGGAAAGTAATACGTAAGACGGATCGAGTCGTACACGGATTGTCTAGCTCACGCAGTAAGAGGCGTGCTGTCTAGAGTCGTCGCCAACCGACGCCAACCCAAATTATTTGTAACGAATTGCTCGGGCGTGTCAGGGGGCGTGCCTACAACCGTGGGGAGGGGGGTGTCCACAATTATGCATGAGTGGGTTCGGTCTGAGTGCAACCAGTTTGGTTTTCCACTTTCCACCCAATGCCGGTGATAGAAAGGCCCACGCTCAAGCCCCGAGGCCGACAGCCAAAATCCTCACCACTGACTGTGATACCGGAGGAACGCTTCCCGAGGTATCACATTTCGATGATAAAACTCCTTGTCGAGTGCACCCTCAGGGGTATGGTCTCGCATGGAACACTCAATGGCCACAATGCCATCGGCCACAATGTGATACGTGTAAACATTCTTGTCTACCCCACATCCAGCGCAAAACGAACCCATTCCTTAATACCGTATCAGTCACGCCGATTTGGAAGGACAGACTTCCGTTATCGGCCCACTGCTGGCATGGGAGTACCGGTTTTAGACTGTTCTCGGGCATATACAAGATGCACTCTTGCAGAGGAGGCTGATTGGTCAGGAGAGTGTACTATCATGATTGCCATACGGGTATGGTTTGAGTTTTTTGCGAGTCTGGCATTTGATATACGGCCGAGGTACATACATCACATGATGGTAAGCGTTTACACTCACTCTCGGTTGTTGATGTTCCAAGGCGCCCGGAGCCTACCGTAGACGTCGGGTTCGATGCCGCTCGGGTTGTTTATCGCCATCCGTGGGATTTTGGTGTACCTCCAACGCCCGTCCTTCACCTGTGTCGAAAAAAAGAAAACCGACATGAACACGACACAGACCGAGAGGCGGCAGGCCAAGTCGAAAGGCATAGAGGCATATAGTCAGACGGAGCGGCAGACAGTACGACATACATACATACAGACAGACAGCCCAACAGACAAACAGACCGGGCAGACAGACTGAACAGTCACACCTACAACACATCAGCTAAGAATCTCGTTACCCTACTTCATATTAAAAGGAACGCAGATGAATTGACGAAATGTCGCCAAACGCAGAAGCAGCGACGACCGTAGCCCACAGCAGCAGCACCAACGACAGGCACACCAGTAGCCGCTGCTCCAGCAGGAACAGCAAAGCAGCGGTATCCACAGTATACCTGCACCCGGCAACGTTTGTTTTAACACCGCCTGGACCAAGAACGACCGCACTGTACCACATAAGACAAACAATCAGCCTTCCACCCATACGCAGACAGGCTTTTTCTCCAAAGAGCGCGTGTACCACCGCCACCCCGCCGCTCCATCACATCCCCGTCACTTCCCAAAAAACAAATAGAAAAGAAGACCTCCCACCATGTTGTCGTCGGGGTCGGTCGTGCCGAACCACGAGGGCTGCAGAAGAGGCGTTCTGCCGCCTCCCTCGAGCGATTCTCCCCCTTTGCTGTCCACGGTGGGCTCGAAGGAGGTAGCACCGGAAGAACTTTCGATGGTGAAGTCCCAGTACGGAACCGTAAGCTTCGGGTTCACTTGCTGCAGACTGGCCTCGAACGTATTAGTCAAAAGTGCGTGGCTCGTCAAGAACCCCAGACCATCGTGGAACTGTTTAGTTTTAGTTTGGTTTGGATTTCGGTGTGGTGAGGTTTTCGTTGAATGGGTTCGATTCGGTTCGTTTTCGAGTTCGGCGCCGTCGCCAATATGGGAGCCAGCAAACCAACGGGTATAACAAACCAACCGATATTACGATCCGACCGACAGAAACAAGATAGCGAGAGAGGGACAGGCAGAGAGGGAGAGGGAGGGAAAAAGCGAACGAGGGGAGGGAGGGAGGGAGGATGGGCGCGCGTGTTAGTCGAATCTCTAGGCATAGGGCAACTAAATGTTGCTTGGTGCGTCGATGGAGTTATCTGCGTGCAGCCTAAGCGGGTATCCGAATGCTGAGGTTCGTGCACGTTTGTTCCCATAAATACACATGTGGCAGAACGGCCGCTGGCATAGCACGCACCGTTTTATACCGCGAGTGAACCCCTCGTGTCCGCCTGAATGATTTGCCGAGCCCATTCTCGCACCAAACAAAATCGAAAAAAGGTGTCTTGAAATTTCTACGTCGAACGATTCGCACAACGGTATCGCTCGATTTTCCAAACAATTCCACATAACCAGCGCTGAAATTCGTGTCGCGGGAGTGTGCTACCTCGCGTGTTGACGGGATGATATACGAGACGCGTGCTGCTATGGGGGTAGAAATTGTGGGCCAACCAGGTTGTGACTGGCCTGGCTGTTCCACTCCATAATGCCGTCGGAAACGCGATGCCTCTTCAATTATATCCTTTGTGAAACCCCAACGATACCCAGGTTTCACGAAGGCAGAGTTCATCGGACCGCACTTTTACCTTTTCTCAAACTCCGATGTTTTTTATGAGAGCACGTAAACGGATCCTAGGAGCGAGCAGCCTCAACAGATCACGTGCCACCCTTACCGCCGAATGCGCCACTCTACTACTACTACTTAATGCACACAAAATAGACGCCCGTCGGTAGCAACTTGTTCGTCGGTAGCAATGTTCGATCATTTTGTCGACCCTGTCTTAACCTCGCCGCAATCCTCACGCAGATGATCCCGCGCGAGCGGGGGTGGGCCTTGGTCGGAAGCAGGCCGCCGTAGAGCGACTGAGCCCTGAAACTGAGACGCGTGCTACAATACAGGTGACACGTTTTGGCTGAATCGTTTTCCGAACGATCGGGCTCCTTAACCCAAATTTGTCGGACTTTCATTTTTGGGACAAATAATGTTTCAGAGTATACGAGGCTCATGAGGTTTCGCATCCGGCAGCACTTTTATTATCCTCCCAAATCGTTTTTTCGGTGAGGTATATATGACGCTCCTTAAGTGAGGAGCTCAGAAAACAACATGGTGCACCTCTGTCATAGCACGCGTCATGAACTAAATCGGCGCAGTCGAAGGAACACCAAACCTCATCCAGCCGGTAATGAGGAGTCTTACCCGAAGGAAAAGAAAAAAGTAATCAAGTCGGTAATGGCGACTATTGTTGCCGAAGCAGACCGTTTAAGACAGCAATCGAGTGTGGAACACGAGCGACCTTTCGGCTCATGCATGGTACGGCATCATCACACGAATTTAGAGGGGCAGTGGCACGGCGCTACAAACACTCAACACACGAAACCCAACTGACACTCTGCACAGGCATAGTACAGCATCAGGAGCGTTGTTGTTATGGTCAGACACACCGATCGGTGGGATGAAATAGTATGATGAAATATTATGGCGTGAATATGAACAAAGCGCACTACGCATTGAAAAGATGGTCGACATGCTCTTGGTACGGGAATCTAAGGGGCTAGTGACACGACAAACTACAGCGATATTTCGGTCATATGAGCTTGGGGGTAGGGTTAGGGTTAAAGAACTTACCTGGTCGTACACAGCTTGTGATGCTCAACCAATTTATCACGCAAGTGTCATCGGAACGCTACAACCGTCATTCGAGTGGACAACTCACGTGATCGCACAGTTGGGGGCTGGCCGCCTTGTAGTGCAGGCGGTTGATGGCCCAGATGTCGGAGTACTGGTCTCCGTAGATCTCCCTTCCGTTTCCATCCTTCACACGAACCGCCCACAGCTCAAACATCTGTAAAACCGCAACCCCGGAACCCGCACCAGCGAATGCAGAAACAGGAAGGACGAGTATATACAGTCTATTGGCACGGGAGTTCAAGGGGGGTAGGCTTTTCACGAATGCCACTACTTAGTGGGCTAAGGAGAATTTACCATATTTGGAACCAACAAGCAGACGCACACCCGACCAAATGCGAACCTACAACCCCTAATCGTGGCGCTGCTGTAGAGGGGTACGTTATCGTCTTCTTGTTTTTCAGCCGCTCTGAAACAAAACGGACGCGTGACAGCCTTCAATTGCGTTGAAGGTTTCGGCTTGTACGCCTTGCTTTTTGTTTCGCGATTTGCTTTTGGGGCTCTCAAATAGACCCCTTTTGATCAAGGGAAAAACAAACAGCATCTTATTCGACGGCAGCAGGCGATGCTAGGAGTAACTTCCGTAAGGGTCCGTATTACCGAGTACAAAAAAAAATCAATTTGGAAAAAATCCAAATCAAATCCGCTTTTCATTGGTCAACACACGCACCAGCACCAAAGATTAGGATCTTGGGGTATAATCTTGGGTAGTGGTGCGGGTTCTGACCAATGAAAAGCGGATTTGATTTTTTTCCCAAATTGTTTTTTTTTTCTTCGTTTAAACAGGCCCTAAGGGAGCGGAGTAAGTTGTTCGCAATCACGTTGAAACATGTATTATGTATCCCGTCAGCCCTGCTGTGATAATAATGTAATATGAACATTTCCAAAAGGTCTTCAATCGTATCAGGTATGCACGCCTACGTCCCTGTTCGGCGTAACCGGGAGCATTGCTTCGTTGTGCAGCGCTCTGTTGGACTGATGGCTAATATGCTGTAAGGTACAACAAACTAAAAACAAGGTATTCCCGAATAAAGGCGGTAACCACCTTACCGAGAGGATCCCACACCCTCAACAAGACTGTAACCGCCTTATTCACGAGTGAGGCAGCTGCCTGCCATGATGCGGTCAGAGTGCTCTGGCACACCACCGCGTTATTGAGGAACCCTTACTGCTGTAATGGGAAATACACAGACCTGATATTACTATTTTATAAACATAACGGTAGTATAATCATACAGAAGTATTTGTGTTGTGTTATTCGCCATACGAAACGAGTCGATGGTGATATTCCCACCCCCGGGGGTGGTCAATGGTAAACAGACTAAGGCAAGCAACAAATGAGTACGCCCCCCCTCGGGTGTGTAAAACACGCCTCTCACTGCGCGAGCTAGACAACCAGTGTGCCGTTTTCTTCGTTTTTATCGGTCACGAGGTCTGGCGGTCTTGTTAGATCGTTTGTGCAGGGTTGAGAACCTCAACTCCGCATATAGGGAATGGTCGTATCACGTAGTGTGTACCTGGTATATGGTACGGCACCCACGAGGCAGATACACATAATAATACCCATTGCGGAAGTGGCCACATCAGAAAGTAAAACAACTCATTGGAGGCTGTCGTCCTTATGCAAGTCCGCATCACAGGCGGTTCTTAGCGGGATGAAGATCACCCTCCATGCGACTCGCTCAATACCCTTCGGCGCCTCGCGCTTGGTGCAAGCAATATCTGCATCGTTGGTAGAAACCCAACGTGCTCCGTCCCGGCGTTGTAGGGATACGAGGGTTTATCGTCATACGACTACGGCCGTGCTCGACATGAGTACACCCTAGAGTATTTATCTCAGCATCTATGACGTAGAACACAGCACAAAGACCTGATATAATTATCAAACAGCAATACCAGGTATGTTTATTCCCTGTTACTAATAATAGCAGTGGAAAAGTCACGCGCGAACGCGCGAACAACAATGTTAAAAAAAAATGTATTCACCGATAGAAACACGCTCCTTGAATTCTACAGCCTCAAAGGTAGTGCTCCTCATACGGGATGTACATCCTACATGAGGACAAACGTGTAAAACCCGTGCGTACGCGAGATCGAAGTATCACACTCAGCTTGCAAAGACGAGGTTCTACGAAAATGCTCGGCCTCACAGCTGTGTATTTTATTTTCATCAATATGCTTTTTGAGCTCTACGTACGACGTACGGACTTTTTTTACCGCGCATTGTTTGTGCCCACATTAAAAAGAAATGTTTCTTTCCAAACTCGTACAGCAGTGGGGGCCCGCATTCAAGACGTATGACGGGTGCTACGATAGAGGTACGTAGCACTTTTGGCTGATTTTGTTTCTGAATGATCGGGCTCCTTAACCCAAATTCGTCGTACTTTCATTATTTTGTTGCCTTTTTTTCGATAGTATACCTAGCTCATGGGATTGTTGGTCGGGTAGCACTTTTGGTTTCTTTGCAAAATCGGTTTTCGGGTGAGGTATGGAGCTCCTCAAGTGACCACCCTTATAAGGCAGAAACATCACGGTTGCACCTCTATCGTAGCATTCGTCGTATCCCGTTAAGAAAGGGCGGCTGAGATTGTGAACATGAAAGGAGGTTGAGTGCAAGACAGAAAGCCCAAACCGGGCAACGGAATAGGAAACAGCCTACATGGGAAACAACAGTGGTGGCTGCCGTCCACCCCATTTATGAAATGAGATCGCTCCGAAGCTTTAGGGCCCGTATTTAACGCAAGAAAGTTGCAAATCGAATCGATTTCAAATCGATTTTTTTTTATGAATCGACGCGGACTTTCATCTGACTGGTCAAAACGTGAATCACCGGAAAGACATTTGTACTTTGGGGCATGAAAAAATCGATTCGATCGGATATCACAACAAGTCCCAAAATACTTTATATTTTGCAAATCGAATCGAATCGATTCGAATCGATTGAAGTTCATCCAACATGCATGGCATGTTCCCACTGGGTGAACGTCCCCGAGGAATCCGTCGCTGTTTGGGCTGTTCTCGACAACCACCAACGAGGCGATAAACCGTTACCCTCAACGAGTGGCGACCGGAGAAATAGCCGCGCCCACAGCTACATACCATAGCACACAACGTGGCCCGGCGGTGGCTCCTCAAAAACAATCATGGCGGTCGCAAGCCCGATTTTTCCACCAGCTCAATCGGCCAAGCCCGGCGAGAACCAAGCGATCGACCCAAAACACGGAGGAAAAACTCAAGACTTCGATAGCTGCATCGCTGTCGCTGTCCGGTACATGGCGTTTAAGGGCTTCCTCCGACCACCCACGCGAAGCTGAGAGTGACAGCTTCCAAGCCTGGACCTTAAAAATAAAACAGACGCTGTAGCCGGCGTGCACGTGACGATGCACGCCGTCGCTCTCAGCTTCTCCCAGTAGTGGACAAACACTGTTAGTGGATCTTCCTAAGGTAGCTAATTAGGCACTCTGATTGGCCAAGCAAGCACTGACCACTGGCATAGGGTTCGGGTTAGGGTTCGGGTTAGGGGTCGATCTGAGGGTCAACATACTACTACCAAGACAAAAACCCCATTTTAAAGATCCACTATCACTCTTTGTCCACCCCTCGCTTCTCCCCTCGGTACTTGTCAGCCGGGTGTTCTGTGGGATGTCGCGTTATTCCGATCTCATTCGCATCTCGAGAACATACGGAACATACGTGGTTTCACACGATAGGACACAAAGCAGTATTTTCACTTCAAATCGGAAAAAAAAACGATTCGATTTATGAAAAACAATCGATTTGAAATCGATTCGATTTGAAAATTGCCTTCGTTAAGTACGGGCCCTCAGCACGGAAAAGGAAACCTCAAACTCTCAAAGCTCCCAGCCGCGCTACAAGTACCGTACGTACGGAAAAGGGCACCTGATGCATGCTGTACAGGAGGCCTCAACGCCACCACTTGGTCAAATTCTTCATTTTTTTCATCATTGTTGTCATCGTTTTTTTCTGACTTCGACAGCAGTGAAATATCTCCTTGGATATATAACTTTAACTTTGTAAGAAAAAACAAAAAAAAAGTATGCGGAAACCTATGTGGTCAACACGAACACTGTCGAAGGACAGGTGTTCTCAATTGCCTTAACGAGGAGGTGAGGAGGTCAGGGCGGGCGCTGACTCCCACTGTCCGCAACGCGGAGCTTTCACCTCAATGGGTGACGGGTTGGTCCCCGGATAGTGTTTCGTGGCCTCTACTACTGACTGTAGGTATACGTGGAGCGTATGGCAGGCTTAATTGAAGAGTTATCTTTGAGTTACGTCAGTGATGTTAAGATGTTCGCCGCGAAACTCATAATGGATACAGCAGGTTGTGGCCTTAGCCGTGCATTCTTGACGTTGTTGTTGGCTCGGGGGTTGAAATTTTTTGTAGAAAGTATTACTAGTCGAGTACGGCTGACCTCTAGAATGTCAACGTTATCTGTTGTTCTCGCGGTATATAAAATTAAGAACCAAGAAACGCTGAAAACGGTTCAATTTTACCTGCGAGAAATATTAGAAAATTCGTATAAGAAACGTCGCAAATATTACTGGTGAGGGCACACGAAGTAAGACTTTGAGACTGTGGACGCCAAATTGTCGTTTGCCAACTCCGGGTCCCCACTTTGTGCTAGTAGTGTTGATCACATTTGTATCCCCTGTTCCACGTCGTTGGGCACCCACCCGAAAGAAACACCTGCCGATTAAAGTCGCTCACCCCGGGAGAAAACGACCTCCCTCAAACAAAAACCATATATGCTGGGTTCGCTGCCAGGAGTTGACTGCTGTATATACGATCCGCTGTGTTGCGGCTGTGTTGCACATAATTAGTCGTCGCATACTAAGTGGTGCCAGGTAAAAATTACAAATATTGTATTGGCTTTTATACCGGTAAACGTTTGCAAGTAGACAATCTTGCGTCGGTCCCTAAGGGCCATTCTCGTCGAAGCCATGAACTTCCAATTATCCCAGTGCAACAATATTGATATTATGTACAAGCGCAAAAATCGGCGCCCTTCGCGCGCCTTATTTTTTCTCATTGGGCTGCGCCAAGCGAAGGCTGTAGATAGCGATCCATGTGGAATGACAACCGCTCCTAGACATATAGGTTTAATAGATCGGGTTTAACGAACTTGCTGAACCTCTTTGCTCCCATTGGTGGACACGCTGGCTTCACGAACGTCAGCCTACAAAGCCAATCAGCTACGAGCCAGTGATATTTGGGTTTCCACACCGCGAAACACGAACCTGGGGTGAGGCCGTATCATCCCTGGGTGGTGCTGGCTGTATTTTCGAGCGCCAGCCAATCAGCGATCGGCCGGCCGGGCTGGAGTTTCCACACCTTGCGGGGCGGTTTCCACCTGGGGGATCGTTTTTTTCGTCCCCGGGTGGTCGGAGTTGCAGGTATACGGAGGAATTTTCAAACCGGGGATGGGGATCAATCGTCCCCGAGTGAGGAGTTGTGGGTGCATGGCGAGATTTCCAACCCCGAGATGATACACTGTCGTCCCCGGGTGTCTACTATGGCGTTGTATACCAACCCGAGCCGATCAGCGATCGGCCGGTGTGGCTGGGGTTTCCACACAGTGCGTGGCGGTGTCGACCTGGAGAATTTCGACTTTCGTCCCCGCGTTGTAGGAGTTGTACATATAGGGAAGGATTTCCGAACCGGGACGGGGCCTTATCGTCCCCGGGTGGCCCTGGCTTTATTTTCGAGCCCCAGAATATCGGCGATCGGCCGGTCGGGCTGGGGTTTCCACACCGTGGGGGGGGGGCGTTTTTGACCCTGGGGATCATTATTTTCGTCCCCGGGTGGTCGGGGTTGTAAAGATACGGAGGGATTTCTGAACCGGGGATGGAGACCTATCGTCCCCGGGTGAGGAGTTGTGGATGCATGGTGGGATTTCCGATAGGGGGATAATGCTATATCGCCCCCGGGTGGCGCTGGCTTTATTTCGAGCCCCAGCTAATCAGCGATCGGCCGTCGTGGCTGGGGTTTCCAAACCGTGCGCGGCGGTGTCGACCCGGGGGACCTCGATTTTCGTCCCCGCGTTGTTGGAGTTGTACATGTATGGAGGGATTTCCGATCCGGGGATGGGGCCGTTTCGCCCCCGGGTGGTGCTGGCTTTATTGTTGAGCCCCAGCCAATCAGCGATCGGTCGGTCGGGCTGGGGTTTCCACACCGTGCGGGGCGGTTTCGACCCGGGGGATCGCTTTTTTCGTCCCCGGTTGGTCGGAGTTGTAGATATACGGAGGCATTTCCGAACCGGGGATGGGGACCAATCGTCCCCGGGCGAGGACTTGTGGATGTATGTAGGGGTTTCCGATCCGGGGATGTTACGCTATCGTCCCCGGGTGTCTCTGGATTTATTTCGAGCCCCAGCCAATCAGCGATCGGCCGTCGTGGCTGGGGTTTCCACACCGCGCGCGGCGGTGTTGACCCGGGAGATCTCGGTTTTCGTCCCCGGGCTGTTGGATTTGTAGATGTATGGAGAGATTTATGATCCGGGGATGGGTCTTTACCGTTCCCGGGTGGCGCTGGCTTTATTTTCGAGCCCCAGCCAATCAGCGATCGGCCGGTCGGGCTGGAGTTTCCACACCGTGCGGGGCGGTTTCGAGCGGGGATCGTTTTTTCGTCCCCGGGTGGTTAGAGTTGTAGAGTTACGGAGGCATTTCCGAACCAGAGATGGGGACTAGTCGTCCCCGGGTGAAGGGTTGTGGATTTATTGCGGGGTTTCCGATCCGAGGATGATACTCTGTCGTCCCCGGGTGGCTCTGGCTTTGTATACGAGCCCCATAGGCCCAACAGTTTAAGTCGTGTCTTAAAATTCGTCTTAATCCGTTTCTCAGAAAGAGGCCCGTCTTACTCGCTATATGGCAGCTTGGCACGTCTTAGAGTCGTCTTAAAATATACCAGGCGTAGCTTAGCACGTCTTAGGGAATCGCTAGAAGCACAACGAGCTTGGGAACACAACGTACACAGCAGGTGAGTAGATTAACCCACTTGTTTTTTTGGAAACTCCTTTTTTGGAGGCCCAATGCGTTTTTCCAAGGTTCCCGGGGACAATGAACCCTTCTCCCCGGATTTTCGAGAAGGCATTTTTTCAAAATATGAAAATCGCGATTTCGACCTTCGCTAATCCCCCAGCCCGCCCCAACGAAAACTCAGCCCGCCACTCGCAGGACATCACACCCCACTGCTCAATCCCAGCACACCTACACAAGACGCACCCCCCTTCTACTCTCTACTCTCCTCCCAGAATGGCCTTGGCACCGCGGCGGCGCCTTCACCAGCGACAGCACCAACCAGCTACGATGTCCTGGACTAATACACGTCGGCACTGCTGTTTGCTGTTTGGCAGGCACCGGTAGCTAGCCACCACTATGTACATCCACTATTTATTTGTAACATTTTGTTCGTATACGTCGTACAAGTACAAAGCACTTATGTGAGGGTATTACCTGCTGAACTATAGGGGTAAAAGATCGATCGATTACCCAGCTCAGGGTAATCCTTATAACACTCTCCCCCCCTCTGAACGGCGGGATATTTGGGACGTCGGTACCGTATACGGCCGTACGTTGACCTACCCGCTTCGTTTCAATACCTGGGGAGCCAGGGAGACGTGTTATTTGGGGACGCACGCGCAAGCGTTTCTGAAAAAAGAAACGTTCGAAGTGAGATTCAAACCCGTGTCCTCGACGACGTCAAATGTGAGGGTATTAACGCTGAGCTATAGGGGTAAAAGATCGATCGATTACCCAGCTCAGGGTAATCTTTATAAAACTTAATAATAAAAGAAAAAGGAAAGCTGGCCCAGGATGGATTTCTTATTTGAGCATGGGTGTGTACTGTAATACACTAATAAATAGTTTCAGTATAATAACGACTCCCGAATATCAAGTTGTCCTGTAAAGCTACAGTAAGCCTGCCATTCTTATTGCCCGTTTTCTTATTAGGTACCTGGTATCCCGTACGGTCGTACTCCTCCTACGAGCTACGTACTATTATATATACCATGAGGTACAGCTCAGCTAGCTGTGTATCCCATGATGACAACAATACGATAGATAATATACGAATATATATACCGGTGAATACAACACCATCAGCGGTAGTTTACCAAAATAAAATCAACTTACACACTACAGTGAAATAATAAGAAACAAGAAACTGGCCCAGTTTACATTTCTTATTTGAGAATGGGTGCGTTCTACACCAATTTCAGTACCACGACCCCCGAATTTCTTGTTTTCTCGTTAATCTCAGCCTGCCTTTCTTGTTGCTCGTTTTCTTATGTGATATCCTGTTCTGTGGTATAAAAATATTAAATTTAGTTATAATTTGATGGTGTTATTACGCGTATTATATCGTACACTATAATATGTCCTGGTGATTTGATGGTATTATCTAGATTATCCATGTACGTACGTATCACGTCGTACTGCTGCTGTTTGTTGCTGTGTCCCCTATCCCCCTGGGAGGCGTTCGACCTTTAATTTTTTTATCGTACGTATCGTTATCGTTTATCGTTTTATCCTCATCGTCATCAAAATACCGAACATGTTTCGGTTCGAAAATTATATATATATCGAACGATAACATCGATTATTGTTGCATGGATTCGTAGGTGATCCTCCTCGGCGTGTGGACCCAAAATAAATACTTGTTCTTTCGACATACCACCTAAATACCAGCCAAAACGAGTCTAAGAAGAATCTAAGACGTGCTAAGACGAATTTAAGACGTGCTAAGACGAATCTAAGACGTGCTAAGACGAATCCAAGACGCCCTAAGACGAAGCTAAGATGCGCCAAGACAAATCTAAGACGTGCTAAGACGCCAAAAACGGATTCAGACGCGTAAAATTCGCACGTCTTAATCCCATTTTTTTTCGCCTGCGGCGGTCTTAATACCTCGCTTCGCTCGATTCCTAAGTCCGACTTACGCCCCGATTTGCTCGACTTAAACTGTTGGGCCTAGAGCCCCAGCCAATCAGCGATCGGCCGGTGTGGCTGGGGTTTCCACACAATGCGAGGCGGTGTCGAACCGGGGGACCTCGGTTTTCGTCCCCGGGATGTTGGAGTTGTAGATGTATGGAGGGATTTCCGAACCGGGGATGGGGCCGTGTCGTCCCCGTGTGGCGCAGGCTTTATTTTCGAGCCCCCGCCAATCAGCGATCGGACGGTGGGGCTGGGGTTTCCACACCGTGCGGGGCGGTTTCGAGCCGGGGGATCGTTTTTTTCGTCCCCGGGTGGTTAGAGTTGTAGAGATACGGAGGGATTTCCGAACCGGGGATGGGGCCCTATCGTCCACGGGTGCGGCGGGACTGGGGGGTTCACCCGAGGGGTAACTCCCGCCGCGCGCGCCGCGGCCCGTGATTGGCCGGGGGGCGGCTGGGGGCCCCCCTCGACCAATGGGCGCCCGGCTCGGAAAACGCAGGGATGAAATGTAATCCATATATTATTATATATTTTTTTTCCATTTATATTCTCGCGTTATTGGAACGCGAAGCTTTCTAACCATTTTTCCCTTCGAAGAATCTCTAAAGTTTCGACATGATTCCTTTTTTGCACTTTTTGCTCTTTATATTTTGAAAAAAAAGAGGAAATTATGGAAAGAGGTTGCTCGATAAGAATGGCCCTTAATACAGCAAAATCAGATATCTATGCCATTACACACCTAAGGGTTAGGTCCCTTAAAGTGGACCGGTTTGTTTCAAGGGGAAAAAAGGGCCAAAACGACGGCACATTGAACAGGAGAAAACACGGTGGCACGAGGGTGGATTCCTTCGATGGTTGTGCCCTATGATTGTCAGGCAACCGACCCAATGTTAAAAGGGCATTAGCCAAAAATAGGTACACCTACGCACTTTGATCCACTTATAGGTACACTGCGTAACGTACACCGGAAACATCTTCCTGGCCCGCCTGATATTGGGTCTGCCCTCCACTGAACCTGCAAATGGCTCAACGTGCGTAGGTACACCTGTTGTCGGCTACTCAATCTACGTATCACCTATTTTGGATTCAAATGTACCTATAAATGGCTCAAGCGATCAATTTTTAGCAACTGAAATATAGACAGACGACCACACCAGATGCCATGACTGTCAACCCGCCGACCGTACCAGTACAACCATTGACACTGCGGAGTTATCACTCATTACTTACAAGCGAGAAATTGTATCACCCATCAATGCATACGTAATAAGTACGACACCCCTCCTACGCACACACAAACATATACGTTGCGGAGAAACAATAATGACGAGTGTTTCCATGCCGTTATTCTGAAAGTACAATACACATACTGTAGTGCAGTATATAGTACAGTAGGAGCAACTCTGGTATATTATATACGTGTACAGAGTAATACAATACGGTTAAGGGGGTCTAAGCTACGCAGCCATTGGCGCGGTCCGGAACAACATTCCAGAGCAAACGTAGGTGAATGTGTGACCGTTTGTCTATATATCACACCCTGGACAATTATCAATTGCCTAATTGTCTATTAATAGTTTCCTATTACAATTGACTGGCAATTAATTGTGGTCGCCAATTCCAATCAATTGGAACGCATCGAGCTCTATGGTACAGACAATTCCTACTAACAGACACCCACTAGGCCCTATGGTCAACCCAATATATGCTAATATACACCCATCTACATTATTGGTTGAAGTAATTGCTATTAACAGTTACCAACAAAATCCCATTGCTGAACCCATAGTCTATTGAAATATTGTATCCCATTCTATTGTAACGCTAATGGACAATTGCAGATTTTTTTCGGTGCCAATAGTTCTGGCAATTCCATTTAATTGATATTCTCCTAAATAAATTGTGCTGACAATTCTATTTAATTGACATCCTCCCAATTAAACTGTGCTGGCAATTCCATTTAATTGACATCCTCCCAAATAAATTGTGCTGGCAATCCCATTTAATTGGCGTAAATGGAATTGCAATTGTGCTGGCAATTCCATTTAATTGACACCCTTTTAAATTAATTGCGCGGGCAATTCCATATAACACGTAGGCATCTTTCTAAATAATTGTCCTTGCAATTTCATTTATTTGGCAGGCTTCGAAATAAATTGTCCAGACAATCAGGCATTTTCATTTAATAGACAATATTATTTTACCGGTCAATTGATTCCGGACGCTGTAATCGGAATATGACACAACACTGTATGATATGTATGTATGAGGAAGCTATTTCTTGAAGTTGCAAAGGCAAACGATTCGTGAGACTGTCTAGCGGTTGGAATTGCCGGAGCGATTGATTCATGAAGCAGTCTATTAATTGGAATCGACCAGACAACATTTTTCGGAGGATGCCCATTAGATTAAATATATCGGACAAAATGCTTCGCGGCCGATTAGTCACTAGGATTGTTTTTTCATTCCCTTTCTGCTTAAGCCTTGGACAATAGGCATCGCAATAGACAATTGCGCCTACAATAGACCCACCGAAAAGTCTATTAAATGGAATTAGGCCGACAATTGATTGTGACCATATTGCCGCAATTGGAATTGCAAAGACAACAACATATAGTAGTCCACCTACTAATTGGAATTGCTTAGGCAATTGCTTTAGAACTCTGTTAATTAACTGGAATTGTCTCCTGCAATTATTTCGCTCCGGAGACTCCAATACTCTATTACGTTTTCAATAGGATATGGGACCTACCCACAATGGACTATTGCTTTTACAGTAGATCTTCCGAAAGTTCATTTCAATGGAATTGGTCGAGATACTGCTTTCGTGGTTCATCTATTAATAGGAATAGATGGGCCAATAGATTTGTGTCCTGGCCTTCCAATATATGTTGTTCCAGCAATTATTTTCTGGTCTTGTCTCACAATTGGAATGGTTCAATCAAACCGTTTCTGCTCTCACCTTCCAATTGGAATTGTTTCAATAATTTCGTTCTGTTTCTTTCTATTCATAGGAATGGTCGGATCAATAGGTTTCTGCCCTGACCTTCCAATTGAAATTGTTCCAATAATTAGTTTCAGGTCTTGCCTATCAATAGGAGTGGTTTGGTCAATAGGTTTCTGTGCTGACTTTCCAAATGAAATTGTTGGGGTTTTTTTCGGCAATTCCAATTCCAAATAGGTTGTACTTGAAATCATTGGGTTGGACAGTTTCAATTGGTAGATAATACTCGAAAAAAATGAGTATACAACTCCGACTGATAGATCTCACTCGAAATAATTTGACTGGGCAATTCCAATTAATAGAAATCACTCGAAATCATTTAGTTGGACAATTGCTTTCAATAGATAGCATTTGAAATCAAGTGTCTCGGCAATTCCAATTAATAGCCAGTACCCGAAATAAATTGTAGGCACAATTCCAATTAGTAGGCAGCACCCGAAATCAGTTGCCCGGACAACTGCAATTAGTATCCTTCAATCGAAATCAAATGGTTGGGCAAATCCAATTACTAGACAGCATCCCAAATCAGTTGTAGCCACAATAGACTATTGTAATAGGAATGGTCCAAATAATTGTGCATGCAATTCCAATTAATTGACAGCACCTAAAATCAATTGTCTGGACAATTCCAATTGGTAGGCAGCATTCAAAACTAATTACCCGGACAATTCAAATGAAGAATACAATTCAACCGAAATCATTTGGTTGGGCAATTCCAATTAATAGACTACACCCGAAAATAATTATAGACACAATAGACTATTGAAATAGGAATTGTCCAGGGTGTGCTATATATCAGTTGCCAAAAAGTGATCGTTTGAGCCATTTATAAGTACAATTGAAGCCAAAAATAGGTGATACGTATATTGAGTAGGAGAGAATAGGTGTACCTACGCACTTTGAGCCATTTTTAGGTACAAAGGAGCGCAGGCCCAATATCAGGCGGGCTCGGAAGCTGTTTCCAGTGTACATTACGCAGTGTACCAATAAATGGCTCAAAGTGGGTAGGTATACCTTTTTTGGCTAATGCCCTATTATATGAAACAACCACCTGGAGGCTCAGGCCGATTCCATCCTTTGATCGAATACGAGTACTCGTACATGTGATTTTTCGTAATTATTATTATTATCTTTGCCATCCGACAATGTGCAGCATGATCTTCAGCGTTGATCACTCATAAAACTCCCAAAAGCTTTTCGTAAGGGCAGCGGCCAAAAACAGGTATACCTGGTCCGTTCGGGGCCAAAAACAGGTACATACTAAAATCAAGTTTAAAACGCACCCCACGAACCTGCCGTTCCTTGCAATGCAAAGTAGAGTTTTTTTTTATGCTCTTCGTGCTCGCCCGGTGGCTACGTATACGAGTAGCTTCTATTAATAGTACGAGAAACGAACGCCTGCTGTTGTATTGTCCCTTCTCAACTTTTGTGACACCTCTGGTATTACAAGTCAACCACAATCCCGAAGGGGAGCCTTCTATCTCGTATTATTTCGGCGGAGGTATGCAGGCAGATATGTGTGTGTGTCGCTCGAGTGGCGTGTAGTGCGAGGTGCGAAGGGAGAAGGGGATCTCCACGTACGTCGGCATTTGTATCGGGGGCATAGGGTGGAACTATGAAGGGCCTCTGATTGGCTTAAAAACGACAAAAAAAAGGTGAAAGTCAAGCAGCGTAGACAAAATCAGGTATACCTGGGTTTTGAAGAGGCAAAAACCGGTACAACGAGTTTTGGACCAATGGCAGCGCACCTGGAGTGCGTTTTTGACTTGGTTTTAAATATGTACGTGATTTTGGCCGCAAAATGACGAGGTATACCTTTTTTTGGCCTCTGCCCTTTTCGTAATTATTTTATATTATCAGCAATGCAATTCCGTTGACCAGTGCACTTATTCTACCTAATTTACGACGGCCATAGCGATGTTGAAATATTTATCGAATTTCCACAATGTAGCTTGTACACCATGCTGATGAAGTAAGCAGTATATTAACAGGTGCTGTAACTGCTGTATGCTGATGTACGATAGTACTGGCACGTACCCTGCCGAACCGCACTGCGCTCTAGATAGTCTATTACGGGGGACCATAGTAAATAGGACCTATGGTAGATACAAAAACCTATACAATTAACTATTTTTACAAACATTTATTGGTCCTATTTACTATGGTCCCCCGCAATACCAAAACTCTCCTCGTAGAGAGTACTCGTAGGCGTACGAGGTAGCATGTCTACCAGATAATTTGAGAGAGATGCACATACATGTCGTGTAGTTCTACAACGGGATGAACTGCAATGCTCACTGCTCTATCTTCGCGTTCTCGATGATGAATCAGTTCGTTGGGGGTCAATAACAGCGTTCTGCGTCTGCCTGTTTTTGCTCCGCTTGACCTTGAAAAATCGCCAGAAAGTCGCTGTGATCACCTCGCACCAGCTCTTGCACTACCCCCGGATCCTCCTTAATGCCGATCAAAGAGTTCACTTTGTACAGGTGTTATTAGCAAATATTGATCGTGTTCGTCAGGCTGGAGACAGCAGTGTGTTGGCTCTTTGTACTCAACCTGAGGTCCCTTATTGCGCGTTTAGTCCAATTTAAGGGACCAGGTCCCCCCTAACGTGGAGTCGCCTTTACCGCAATTCTGAATTATTATATAGGATACAGTACATAAATCGGGGACTTGGTTGTGGCCCGCGTGTGGTTCCAGTGTTATGAGACCGAATATTTAGAAAAACGCCGAAAACACTACTTTAGGCCCTAACCCTAACCCTAACCCTAACCCTAACCCCAACCCCGACCCCGCCCCGACCCTTACGAGCTTTGTCTCGAAAAAATCAGGCGTTTTGTTTTTTGTTTGAAAAATTGGTCGACCACACTAAAAGGTATATAATAAAATATTCCCCGATTTCCATACTTTATCCTAGATAATAATTCAGTGGTGCGGTAAAGGCTACTGCTAACGTGGGTAATAACAGTGCACGGAAATTTCCTGTCGATTATATTATATAAACACTATTTCCCGTATTATCTTATTAGTGGCCGCTGAAAGGGGGCCACGTACGTATGATACTCCGTCGTTTTTTATTCTTTGCTTACTTTTTTTTGCAACCGGTCGGTATTTCAAATTTCGTTTTCTACCTGTAAACCCTTTTACTACTGGAAATAGTATAGCACCCTAAATCCAGGTATTTTGTCCCAAAAAACGTGGGTGCTGTTCTAAAAGGATTCGAAACCAAAGCACGTATTTTATATACACCCAGTAGCAGTAGGCAGGCCCTTTGACCCCTGCGCTTTCAGTATTGGAGGTCGCATATAATACCGACATTTACTCGTAATGTGAGACTTGGTACCGGTTATTTATTTACATTTAGTATTATTATAATAATAGTAGTGGACGATGATGTTTGTCAGATATTTTAGGGACCGTTTTTCTTCAATCGCGGGGTAGGGCAGCCTACTTTACAGCTTTATACCATACCTGGTAGTGAAGAATAAGAACCAGCACGGACACTGGGTGTGCTGGATGTCGACTGGTGGTGGATATTAAGGTGTAACCCTTACAAGACTGGAGTCCCGTTTTGGGGACAACTTACTTATAATTAGAGGGGTTTGTCCCCAAAAAGGGACTGCAGTCCTAAAAGGATTAAGGTGAACAGGCGCACTTGGTAGGTGTACAGCAGTACCGGCCCGCTCATAAGATACCAGATATCGGGCTTAGGCGGACTTTCTTATTTGAGAAAGGGGTGTGTCCCACACTAACTTCAGTATAATAGCTGTCGACTTTAATATTTCCCCCGTAATGTTTAGAGTGAGTTTCTTGTGGGGCACTTTCTTATGAGAGGGGCGGTACGTACTACTGCTGTAGTGTATACTCGTATACCAGGTACATCGTGCGAAGTAGCCATTAATGACATATGCTGTTGTTGTTGTCTTCACATTAAAGCGGTGCCGGTCACGTACCATTATTATTTTTTTTTGTTTATGTTTGTTTTGCAAAGAAAGATCAAACATTAGCGTACGGTTCGTATTGCAACAGGGGTCACACAGCCCGGTTCGACCACGTAAATTCCGCAATTAATTATTGGCATCCTCTGTTTGTTGCTGCAACAAGCAACAAGGAGACACCACAGAGAACAGCCTTACGTCGTACTTACCGAGTCAAGCAGCTCCTCCCGTTCGTCGTCGGTCAGGGTCCTGATCTCCCTCCGAACGTACTTCACCATCACCACCTCGTCCAGCCGTCGAGAGACCGTGCCCCTCTCGTCCACCTCCAGCAAGGTGATCATGTTCTCGTCCAGATGGGGGAACAACAGAATTGCCTCCTGTCCCGTCGCCACCATGATGACCATCTCATCCTCGTCTGGGCTGCTGCTGCTGCTGCTGCTCCGACGGCGGACCTCCCACCGATACCTGAAGCCTTTCCGGGGGGTCTCCACCCGCAGGGTGGTCTCACGGTGAGGCTCTACAAGCTTGACACCCTCCAGCCAGGGGTAGTCGGTTCCAGGCTTCCCGTCGCGCAAGTGGTAAAAATTAGTAGCGGTGAACGAGAGCGGAGGAAGCAACCCGGCCGTCGTTGTCGCATCACTCGCTGCTGATGATGCTGGTGCTGCTGCTGCTGTTACTGCTACTGTGGCTTCGGGCCGCCTGTCCGAGACCTCAGCGAAGCTCCTCACTGGCGAGTAAGCCGCGCTTTCCGTACGCGAGGAGTAGTAGTACCCGGAGCGCACAACCCCCGCGACGGCTCCCACAGCAAGACCACAGACAAGAGCGAGACCAACCCACCTCCTTGGTGTTGTTGGAGCCTTTTCCGTGACGGCGTAAAGGGGGTCCACTTCTTCCAGCCCTCGCCCGCGGCGGCTACGACCCGAAGCGTTCGATGCAGAAGAAGCCGCCGGCAGCGAAACATCTGCTGCTGCTGCTCGTGGCTCTGCCAGGTCATCTACGGACCCGTAGGTCCGCGAGATTAATCGAGGCGCCATCACAGCAGCCCCCCGTGAGGAGCCTCTGCTCGTTCCTGCGCACGGTTCTACTGCTGCTGCTGCTGCTGCTGCTATGTATATGCTGTATATATCTGACTCGTGTACTATATATAGTACACATATAATACCTACCGTAGATTCGCTAATATATCCGTTTTTCCAAGTGCTGAGTGTCAGGTGTATTTCGTTTAGCCAATCATAAAGAGTGACACACGAATACCGACGGAAAACACAGACGTTTGTCTCACAACATTACGAGTACGAGCTGGTCCCAGGAAGAAACATAAGATTCCGTCTTCGCAACTTTGCACGCTGGTTTTTGAGAGTTTGAAAACGAGATTTGGCAGGGGTGTTCTTCACAACATTACGAAGGGCTCCAAAACTGGCCTTTTTTATTTTCGTGTTTTTTACCTCTGAACGTAGTTTTTTTTCAATTTTCGCGGATTTTTCAGCAACTTTGACCCTAAATAACTCATGATTTTTTTTTTTTTTTTTAAAAGGCCAGTTTTGGAGCCCTTCTTAATGTTGTGAAGAACAACCTCGCCAAGTTTCGTTCCACAACTCTTAAAAACCAGGGTGCAAAAGTGATTTCCGCGAAGTGTATTTTTTCCCCTAAGGTTTCAAAATTGCTTAATACATTATCCTAGTAATTTAGCAGGCGCTTCTTACCACAGCCTGATAGGCTCGCAGGAAGCAAAAACGTGACATGGACGTCTTCCCCTTGTTGATACGATCATGTCAAGATTTCTAAAGTCGAATTAGTCGGCGTATTGACCGATATATGGCCTGAATACTATTATATTGGTTTTACTATAGGATTACTGTAGGAAAGATATCCCCTATGGAATAACGCCTCCCTAAGGAATACCAATATGACCATATCTCGCGAACTACAACTCGTAAGCCAAAAATCTCTTCACCGATGTGTTCCCCTTGGTGATGCCGTCATGTCGATATATGTAGTGTTCGAAAAAGTAATGTATTCCGTTTTTTATTTCCCGAAGAAGCTATCTTATGTTTTTCTCTGGAACCAGCTCGTAGTTGTTGTTCTTGTGTTTCAAAACCAACCTTGAGTCCTGCTGTATATACGACTTATCGTTATTATACCACCTGATTACAAGGATCGACGATTTGTTTTTCCTTGTCTGTGAACAAATCGTGACCGAGATTTCAGGCGACGGATCTTCATTTTATTCGAGACAGAAATTTCAATGACCGACACACAGCAGCAGGTGTGTCCAACTATTGAAAAATGTAACGTGACAGTCCCGAGACCAAACTCATATACGTGAATTATGTTCAGCACGTATGAACGAAGCCGTACGTACCGTTCAGGGGTGACCCATGACTTTAGATGGTCACTTACGATTACAACTTACAACTATTTAATACCGTACAGTAGTAGTACCTGTTTAGTATTTAGGCAGAGCAGGGAGGGGAAAACAAAAGACGTGGAAGTAGTGTGGAGGGCGTAATATTTCTTTCTACCCATCCGCCGGAGGATAAAAAACAAACAAATTAAGAAAACCTGATGACAAAAAGCCTTACTCGTATTTATTTTGAGAAAGACAAACAACGAATAAAACCAATTTTGTTTCGTCCGGTTTTTACCGGCTTTCAGAAAACCACAGTTTAAACCAGATAGCAAAACGCCAAACGCCAAACGCCCCCAAATCGTCAAGGCAAATGGCCGTTTGTGCAATATGTGGTGCGTTTTTTTCGCAGAATATATACTGTAGATAGCCTTTACCGCCTGCCGCGTTACAGATCCACAAATCGTACAAGATGTGACCCAAATATACAATAATACCGGGTTGTGTGGTGATCCGCACATACAATTGTTTTCAGATTTTGTCTATTCAGCGGCGAAGCCGCGCTCGGGTCAAGCCTTAGCCTGGACTTTGGGCTTAGGGCGAGGGTTGGGTTGGGTGGACGCCTTCCCTTTGTTCAGTTAAACCAAAACGGCACCAGCATAGTACTGATTTCTCCGTGCCGCCCCGTCGCAAAAACCATGTATTTACCGTCCCGCCCCGTCGTAAACAAATAAATGTATGTATGTACCGTTCTGTCCCGTCGTGAATATTTTCATGTACTTACCATCCCGTCCCGTTGTAAAATACATTTATACCGTCCCATCCCGTCGTGTAAAACAATCCCGTGGAAGTTTACGGCCCCGTCTCGTCGTCAAAATTTAACGCGTTGAATATGCCGTCTCGTCCCGTTGAGAAGTTGTACACCCACCACTTTAGTACCGTCCCGTCTCGTCCGAATAATCTGTTTGGTCCTCGTTTTGACGCCCCGTCCCGTCTTCAATTTGTTCCCCGCCAAACAGTAAAAACAGTGCCGTCTCGTGCCGTCTCGATTATCGAGTACCGTGATGAGCAACATTCCACAGATACAGATGCTACGAGTACTTTGGAGTCAAGTAAGGAGTATCGGAGATGAAACACTTCAAGTACTTCGTGTACTTGGAGTATTTCGGGGTTTTATACTGCGAGATACTGCTCGTACTCGGAGTATTTCGTGTATGAACACTCTCGATACTGCTTGTACTCGGAGTGTTTCGGGGTCCGATACTGCGGGTACAGTACTCCTTTCGGGGTCCGATACTGCGGGTACAGTACTCCTTGTACTCCGAGTATTTGGGGCTTCAGTACTGCTCATACTCCAAGTACTCCGAGTATTCAGGCCGCCAGCACTGCTGTAATACTATAAGTACTCGGAGTACGAGATGTACTCGATACTCGGAGTATAGTCGGAGTGTAAAGAAAGGACGTTATGAGCATTTCAATTGCATTATTTTAAAGACTCGGCCGTCATTCCTCCCAGGTTCTGGGGGATTTGTAACTACTGGCGTTTATAGCATTTCAAAATCCACAGATGCTCCCATTACCTCGGAGTATAATTAATTCGAGTATTTTCGAGAAAAAATACTTAATTCATGTACTCGCAGTATTTCGCTGTCCAATACTCTCGATACTCGGAGTACTCGGAGTAATTTATACCAGGTCCGAGTACTGCTTGTACTACTGTAGAGTATAATTACTGTTCATACTCCCAGTACTCGGAGTATTTGGGCTTTCAGTAATGCTCATACTCTAAGTACTACGAGTATTTAGGCCACCAGTCCTATAATACTCTCAGTACTCGGAGTACGAAAAATACTCGATACTCCGAGTATACTCGGAGTGTCGAGTATACTCGGAGCATCTGTGGAACATTCAACAAAATGCAAAAATCAGAAATAACGAAATTATAATATATTTGATAATTGTCCGACTTTCCTGATACCTATTTGTAAAGACCGGTGAAGGCAACTATCTCTGAACTCGTTTTTTGTGGTATCCAAGTAGCTTATAGCCTACCACGTACTCGTATAAAGTATGACATATATATTAAAACAAGTAAGTGTCATACTATGTACGACGCCATATGGCACCACAATATTTATTCGTTGTATGTTATAAAAGCAAGCGTGGAAATTCCAGATATATATATTATGCGATACGACGTACTCATACTCAATGATGGCGTAGGTACACATACACTATACCAGGTACACTACGAGTATATATTTTGCAGTACAACGCGTAGTATAGAATCAACAGCCCTTCGCATGTCGCATGTACCAATTAAATTGGTTGGTGTGATCTAAAAAGTTGAGGCATTGACGTACCGGTATACACGTGACAAATCCAAAACCGTTACTATTACGTACTCGTAACAGGAAATAAAATACTGATGTTCAACGTGGCACTTATTGTATACCAGTATGCAGAAATACTGCTGTCGGCAGCACATCAAGCAAGTAGACGTGGGCCGTCGTCTTGCAATAAACAAAGGCCATTGTACGCGCGTCGTGCGATGATCCACTACAGTACATGCCACAAGGAATCAATCTAAACAAAACTATTTAATACTGTATTTTATCGACCATAATTTTATGATGTGGTGGATTTCTTCTCAGTTTATTCAGTATCTCATTTTAATCCAGCCTGTTTCGAGCCCGGCTCGCAATGGTCAAGGGGAAGGCGAGAACCCCGCTCTCGGTCAATGAGGGGCCGCGGCGCGCGCGGCGGGATTTGGCCCTCGAGATAACGCCCCAGTGCCGCCGCACTCGGGGGCGACAAGGGTCCATCCCCTATTCGGAAATCCCTCCTAGTCTCTACAACAACCACCCCGTGACAAAACAAAGTGTCGTCCGGATCAAACCGCCTGGAACGGTGTGGAAACCCCTACATCACCCGCCGATCGCTGATTTGCTGTGGGTCTCGAAGTAATTGTCATGATGTATGAATACTACTACATACAAACACTGTGGTTATGGGCTGTCGCCGGTGCTGGCAGTTCTGCTGGTCAACTGGGTTGTGCCGTGTAGTGGTTCAAATGCGAAGAACACCTCCTCCTCGTGTTGGTCATACGACGGTTTTACATTTCCATATCTGAGGTCATCATGAATGATATTTCACGATCAGAGACCTCCTGCAGCAGTAGCGGCCCTCTCATAAGAAAGTAGCTCGGTAGAAAGTCAGTCTTTAATTTTGAAATTAATAAGAAAGCTCTCAGCCTAGTCACTGCCTAAGTTTGAAGAAAGGTGACCCCTTTCCGTGGCTGGCCTGGGCCCAAGCCACCCATGGCACCACTGCCACCAGATGGCTTGACAGCAGCAGACTTACTGTACAGCGGTACAATTTGTCTACATATTTTTTTCCCATTCGTTTTTGAAACTTTTCCCCTTCTTTTCCTGAAAACAAATGATCCCCGGGCCTCTAAAAAAAGAAAAATGGGCCCTCAGGTGAAACCCGCTGAACAAGGCGGACAGGTGACTCCCTGCTGTATGGTATTATTCACCGTTCTTTGGCATGAACGCTGCGGCCGTTCTCTCCGTCAAGACCCGGCTGGTTAGCCTGAAGCACACAGGTGCATTGACCACTGACCAGTTTCAGCTTTTGAAGGCACAAGCCAAAGAGGGTTTGGTCACAGATCAAGTCTTCGATAATCTGCACAGACGAGATCCAGCCTATAGATGCCGGCTATGGGCACCTCTGTAAGGTGCACGTGGGCAAGGCCCACGACAGATGGCTGATGGACGCTGACCATGTGGAGTTGTGGGAGTTAAAAAAGCTGACGGCATCCCAGCGTAGGATTTTGATCACGCAATGGGTCGGCGAAGCTGCGAAGAAAATCGACATCGAGACAGGCGTCGACTCTCGCGGGCGCCTGTTCGAGAAAACTGGCCTGGCAATAACCGCAGACGGAAGCTATGGCGCAACCTCATCAACCTTGACGGTATGGAGGGGGTATCTCCTTCCTGGACGCGGAGAGCACGCCGGAGCCGTTTGAGGATGTGCTGCTGGCCTCGCCTACTTTTGCCGACGAGGAACACCCGCCAGGCTCGAGCGACGAGGACGATGACTCGGACGAGGAAGGGGGCGGGAGCCGCAGTGGCGCGAACGATGAATTTTCAGCCCTGGACGTCGACGATGACCTCGCCTAAGGCGAGGAGCCCCTGCCCCTCGAAATCCCCACTGGGTACGCCCTGAGCACCTATGGCACTCACTGCGGCACTGGTTAAGCGGCCGATAATACTGCGGTTGGGTATCGGGTGGCTAAAGGGGGCTATCACGTGGCAGTCTCAAGCGCGCACCCGCCACCTCTAAGACTACAGAGTGTGTCTCGACCGCGATGGCAGCACACACAGTGTGAAGCTGCCGTTGGCCAAGTACTCGGTGGACGGCTCGTCTAGAGAGGGATCTTGGGTGCTGCTAGAGGACCTTGCTCAGGCGTTGGGTCTGACAAAGATAGCCAGGAGGAGGCGGGGGGGTGGGGGGGGGTTTATGAGAAAGAGGATGAGGAAGAAGGCGAAGACGAAGAACGGGAAGATGACGAAGAAGAGAATGGCGACGACGATGCTGAACCCGTCGAGAGAGGGAAAGGGAAATCCCGGGGCAAGCGCAAGCGTGTCGCCTTGGGTAGGGGGGGGTGGCGTCGACCGCACTAACTAGTAACAGGGCTTGCATGCCAAACGTGCGCCTAACGGACCAGTAGACATTTCCAGTACAATGGCTCGGGGAGAGGAATTGGCTGAATTTATTTCGTGTGGCCCCGAACAGGACTACTACAGTATTCAGTAGCGAGGGCATGGCCTGGCCTAGTTTGCCGCTGTGGAGGCGGGCGACGATACTGTACTGTAATACATGGATCAATAAACAAACAGACAACCATGCATGCGGAAAGATGCTTGTGCACTACTAGAGAAAACGCTTTTTCGGGGATCGAAATAAGAAAGTGCAACATAAGAAAGTGTGCTTTCGCGTGCGCCCAGAATTAGAAAGTCAGCCTACGCCGTATTTCTGGTTTCTTGTGGGAGGGCCGGTAGTGTAGTTGATGCATGGTTCGGGTCGTCTTTCCTCACGCCGCCCTGCGCGTTTATAACCAAAAAGTCCTTGATTTACGGTACTCCAGTGGCATGTCCAGCGGTCTGGTCAGAGCGGTTCGTCCCGTTCGCGCTGATCCGTTGGTCCACCGCCCCTGCGCAATCTTTTATTTCGCCACGATCCGTTTAATCTATTCAAGAATGGCGCCAAGACAGTAGCCAGGATACGATGTCGACGACAGAGAGTATGGTTAAAGTTTCAACGTGGGGAGTTAACGGGGTGGCAAGGTAACCCCGTGGTGGAACGTCACGGGATCGTAATACCATCGGGGGTTTCTTTCCCGACGTCTCATTCCGCCAATAATTCTCGATTTCGGCCGTGCGTTACCGCCTCTTCCGGTCAAAAAGATACTTCCCGTCGCACATATCGTCCTGTTCCGCCGAACTATACGTTATCGCCGTACATTTTGATGCCTTTTCGTTACTGGAATATTTCTCGCCGGAAATTATTATCCCTTCCGGGTAACAAATGATTTCCTGGTCACAACAACAACCCAATCCTGTCAAGGTTACATTCCCGTACCACGCCTTCCGGCCAAGAAAATCGCCCTGCCAGGAGTTTAAGAGGGACTCTTCCCGCGTCAAGACGTAGTTTTTTCATAGCTCGGCACATTTTCGGCCCATCCCGTTTTACCGTCGACCAAAACAAAACGTAATTCACGTCCTTTCCAGGAGAAAGCAAGCCATTCCCGTCCAAAACAACGAATGTTTTCGTCCCTTCTCGCCAAGCCTCCGTCTTAGTTAATCTAAATGTTCCCTGTTATATATTTACCATCTCGCCCAGACGCGAAGGCTTTCTCACAAGAAAATGCCACCCCTGTCGGTTCTGAAACACTTCCCCATTGGAAACTACAGCAGTACCGTCTCTTCCCCTCACGAAAAATAATGTAATTGCTAAACATTACCACCCCCTCTCATAAAGTATACCAGGTGTATAAAATGTCGTCACATAGCACCCCGTCCTACCAAGAAAACATGATTGTCCTCGCCGTGCTATCTCTTCCCCATAAACCGTTTTGGCTTCAATGATAGCGCCCCCTCCCACCCCGCAGCAACTTTGTTTCCAACACAAACAAATTCAAAAACAAATTGCTTGCCGTCCCGTCACGGCATTTCGTTACCACTGTAATCCTATAAATTATTTTCTTCGAAGTATCTGGTGTTGTTTGCTGTTCCCCTCGATGTTCCCGTCCCGACTACCGCACTCACGCCTCAAGCAGCCTCTTTGAACCAAGACCACACCATCGAAAAACATGTTTTTTTCTCTGAAGAGACATAGCCACAGAGCATACACAATGTGTATACAGTCGAAGAGGACGTCGTCGTGAGGGCATTCTCTACAGCCAGGCGAGCGTTATGATAGCTCATTCGTGCCGTAGTGTTGGAGTTATCAATATGCCTTAGGGCCTTCCTGCAGGTGCGAACATCTTGACGGCCGGTGTCTATCTACGTGGGTTCCTCTATCCTCAACTACGTAGTAGACCAACTATACGCAAACGAGGTTACGTACAGTACACGGACAGAAGTACGCGTGGCGAGTCATTAAACAGCCAGCGACACAAACTTGATAGTGTCACGTGTTTTTCTTTCTTCATGTTTTCCATCCTTTCTTCAGTTTTTCAATCCCATGTATTATCTACGCCCCTATTTTCGCTACCCCTCTTTAGTCATAACTCACTTTAGGGGTCAATAGGTAGGCTCTTCTCCCCCCTCTCCACTACGGTACGCGCCGTGCTTTTGTATTTTGAGACAATTTCAGCACGTTCCTTCCTTGTCAAGTCTCGTCGAACTGTGTGCTTAACCACGCTACAATAGGCGCTTTCAACAGCGTGCGTCATTTTAGAAGATAACTCTCCATACGTGGACTTGAACCCCTGACTTCCACCTGAGGATTATTCGTGGCTACCTGCTAGACCACCGGTGCGACCGGCTTCACACTCAGGGTCTCTTCCCAATATTTCAAGACCTTCGTCCAGGCTCGGACGAAGTCGACCAAATGGTGATGTTAGTTGACCATGAATTGCACCTGAACGTTGTAGCGCCAGGCGTGAAAGGGACACATACAAGCAGCCCAGGTTAGGGGATATCGGAGTTAAGTCAAATGTCGACCACATGATAGCATGGCAACGTCAACAAGGAAGACGAAGGTTAGTCTTGGTGGTGCGATGCCCGCCCCCCCCTCCCCCGGCGTCACGTTAATGTTCAGAGGCACTTGGGGAAATAAACGAGATAGCAGCTGATTGACAAAAACTCTGTCGATGGTCGTGTGCGTGAAAGTTGAATGTCCAACCTCAGAAAATAGCTCATCTGGTGCCGACAAAACAACAGGACAACAAGCGTTACACGAAGCGGCCGGCGTGAAACTAAACCCCTTCCTGTGGTGGGGTCTACGAAAACCATGATGCTGCCGATAGCCCGAAACATGCGAGTGAAGCTTTCGATAGGCAGCGAAGCCGATCTGATTTTTGTGACAATTTTCTACTGCCACTCCAGACCGCACCATTGTTGTCGACCCCATTGGATGATGGAAAAAATAAACATGAAACCGCCGCAACTGCTAGATATGTTGCAGATGGTCCTCGCGCATAGCTGTACGCACCGATGATCAAACCTACCCGGTGAAAAGATATCGGTTTTGGTGGTTGGTGTGTACCAGGTAAGCCTCAAACTGGAGCAAGGGAAGCCCCACGATTTCACCTCGATACATCTATCACTGTTTGATTTATATCCATAGTAGTATATACAGTAATACATACTCGAACTTGCGTTGCAACGCGTGGAAGCATGGTTTCCTACAGTAGCATAGCCCATAAGAGGACTCGCAATACGGGGAGTCCCTCAGCTCCTGAATGATAATATGCTGGCATCCGTGGGCCACAGCACATTGTTTAAGGCCATTACGCGGTCAGGATGGTGCTTACCGTATATGTCAGTGAATACCACACCCCCCGGGGTGAATTTCAGGGCCTATTTTCCCCACGAGCAGGGGGGCACAGACAACGAAAAAGGCGGGTTTTCGGAACTTCTCGCCGACATCTTTCCATAAACGGGTCGCTCGGGGTTTGCACTCGACCCTTCGTCGAGAAAATCGGCGTTGAAACTCACCAGAGGGGGTGTGGTATACACTGCTGTCATATACGGTAAGAGTTGATATCCATAGTGAATTCCACACAGAAACACACGTATTCATACGCCCGCGTTGGTGCCTCACGGCATGTTCTAACGCAGGTTTCCATTGAAATGCGATCAAATAATATACTCGACACAGCACTCACGCTTAGGTGTGTCCCAACCGTGTGTTCCAACCTTCCTACTGCTTTGTGAAGCGCAAACCGTCAGCGTGACACCATCTCCACCAAAATGTGTTGTGAAGCTCCAAGTACCCACCTCTGTGATGCTCAGCCACGTGCCCGTGTTGGACTCGTAGTCGACGAGGCAAAGTGTGAGCCCATCGGTTTGTTCGGTATTGATGGCGAACTCCTGGTAGTCGAGCGTCAACCCGGTGGACTCGATCTGGCCGTGGACTTCCCCGTTGTTGTACACGTTGAGCGTCCGAACATTTTCCGTGCCCTTATATAATGCGATATTCATTTGAACGATGTCCTGAGGCTGTTCGAAAGAGTAGGCAATGCAGCACCCCCCGTCTCCTTCGACTAGGTCGCCCTTGCACGACCAGCGAGAGTTCGCATCGAGACTGCTGTCTCTCGTGTTTTCGGCGGTGCAGCCGTCCGGGTTACATCCATAGCCGGAGGTCCTCTCGTCAAACGCGGTTGCTGTCACTGCCACAGTTGTTCGTTCGCCCGCTTCGGCGAGCACTGGTTCTGGTGGCGAGGGTTGCGGATACGAGATTGGAGGGGGCGGAGGTTGTTGTGGCGAGCTTGGAATTTTCCCCTGTGAGCTTTGTGACCAATATAGACTGCATCGAAGTACCACTAACATGTGGTCAGTATATTGCGTGCTGTGGAACACTGCGCGTACACACTATTTACCGTTGTGCGGGACCAATGAACCCCAGGTTTCAAAGTACACGCCCTCTTCTGTAGCGCCGCGACTTGGTTTTTGCCATAGCAAACATTTAGTTGTTTGTTGGGGCCGTCGATTCAGTCATCAGAGCAGCACCGACATATACTGAACATGCTTGCGTCGCTATATTTTGTACAGTACCTGGTATTCAGTTACGAGAGGACTCTGGATATGTCATAATAAACGAGGTTTGATGCTTCCCATTGGAAGGCTTGGGCACCAAGGGTGCATCGGTGCAACAACTACTGTACTGTAACGCTTACCCGAAACTGGACAAGAATACGCCGTGATGGCGTCGCCAGAGGGTTCGACTGCAATAATGTTGCAGATCAGACGGAAAGGGACACACGCGCAACCATATACGGACGTGTCAGGACGGAACATAGGCGGCGAGGCTCGGGTGTCCTTTCCATGACCGCAGGGAAACACTAACAGGGGCTGTGCGGACTGACCCTGGTCACGCCTGAGAAAGGCTGCCGCTTCATGCGCATCAGTCTCAGGCCAGAAGAACTCACACTACTGTGGTAGCGACTATCCGGACCACGGCGTTAGCTGGGAAAGCGTATTATATGTTGTGTGCCATCTGAAAACCAGTTCGAAACACCTTTTGTTCGAGCATACTCGCGGGCGACGAAAATAAAACCCCGACAACCTATTTCTACGATTTTTCGAGGCACATAAACTACTGTACCCAAACATCAAGAAACAACACAATATTAATATTCCTTATTTTGTGATGGAAGTTCCGGTGCATATCGTTTCGCCCTTTCCCCCTGTTATACTCGTATCTGCTCGTATGCCTAAACGAGTTTTCGTAGGAGGAACAACTTACTGGCAAGGGTGATAAGACAGGTAAGCCTGAACCGTTGTAGAGTGACCTCACGACCTGAGGTGCCGACCGCTCACACGGCTAACGACCGCGACACGCCAGGGTATTCACGTACGTATCACTAATTGAGTTTGATCGGCGTTACGTACGAGTTTCAAGGAATTCGAATATCTCAAGACTTGTATGTGGAACCAAAATCGTTATGTCTGCCGGTCACACTACAGTACCATACTCATGTTACGCACCGCAGCCATAGCCTTTAGATCCAGCCTGGCACTCGCAGATAACACCGTCTTCATCGCATGTTGGATCTTCGGGGCACTCTGCACAACAAGAAGGCGGCAGCAAACCAGACAAACGGCGGCATCTTGAGCGCCATGGACTTCTAACCTCGCTCTATCAGGGGCGAGTAAAGACAAAGACACCGTCGCGACCATCAGACACACAACACCCGATTCTCCTAATTGAAAATTGCCTTTCCGATGAAAATGGGATTTTTCCTTTTGTCTCGAAAAAAACTCCAAACAATTGTTTGCCGCTTGGTCGCATGGGGAGCGACTTCGACTCCACAATAGCGTTTCATTGAACTCGGGCGCCCGTACTCGTGGCACGTACGAGTACAACCTTCGGACCACTGCTTGTATCGTCGAAAACTACACAATTTGGGATCAACGGGCAGGGGCGACTGTCTATACCTTTCTACGTACTGCAACATATTAGAGACAACCAACTTATATACTTTCGTTGTACTGATAAAGTACCCATCAATTCGTGGATCGACTACTCTGTGGAGTCAACTCGCCATACACCACTTCTGCCTTTGCTGCTGCTGCTGCTGCCACCATCGCTGGGGACCAGTGATCAGCGGCTTCAATGCCCGCCTGGTGCCTACACAAAATGCACCTACTCCCTGGGCTGATGCCATGGTGTCTCCACGAGATACAGGTACCTGGTCTGGTATCACAGACATTTTCGAGTAAACATATGATAAATGGAGTACTCGTACACTTTTCGTGAATGAGAACGGAAAGGGTTGAATTCACGCGCGAGGGTCCTTGCATCCAGTGCTCGTAAATCCGCCCTGCAGGGCGGGTTCATGAGATCTGCCTCGCTTTTTATACCGTTTTTAGTATGGGACATTTGTTTTACTTCTTTTTTTTAATTCAACACTAACCTTAACCCTAACCCCAACCCTAACCCCAACCCACGATATAGTGGTTGGGGGTTAGAGTTAGGGTTAGTGGTGAATTAAAAAAAAAATGTAAAAAAATGCCCCACACTAAAAACCGTATAAAAAGCGACAGGGCGGATTTACGCGCGCTGCCTTGCATCATTGTCCAAGTATAAAAACAAATGGCAAAATGGTTTTGTTTATGGCTTCACGACCTGTTTGGCACATCGAGTTAATTTTCTTAAATGGATTAGTACACTTCAACTCCACATGGAAAAAACGAGAACATCTAAACGAAAATCAACCATTTGAGTAGTGCATGGGTTATATTCAAACATAACACTCGTTCTTCATGTATGAATACGTTGATTTAAGTACGTCACAGCGGTGAGTATGCCTGTTTAAACTTCAATCGGCTGAACATCACTCCCCAATATGTAACCAAAAGGGCGAGCGCCTCTGCGTTTCCGCTTCCGCTCGCAAGGAAGCTGGACCCAGGTGAGAAGAGTCGCACGTCCACCGACGGCACTGCCGCTGTAGCCTGGCAGGCGACCTAGAAGTGTGTTGCGCTCTGGGCAGCCGGCGGGCACAGCACACAGCGCGCCGATTCGTAGGTCCGAAGCCTAAACAACTTCCAAATATTGGGTTTGAGCCACGAAGCGTACGTCGATTTTACAGCAGCAGCAGCAACATACCTGTGTTGTTGGAAGGCATGCAGCTGCAGCTGGTAGAAGCGTGGTATTTTGCACGCAGAATAGCGGGTGAGGAGTTACGGAGGCATGTGGTACGTTTGGTGATTGAAGCCAGGGGTGTCAGTCTTATACCAGGTACATGCTACTGTACCGCGAGTTCCGATGTTGCAACAAATAAAAAGTGTACTGTAGTACCAGGCAAAAAGTATGTTGGCAACAACAATCGCTACGGAGGCTCCAAGAGGAGTATCGAACATCAGCCCAGAATAATACAGAAGAGAACAAAGGCAGTAGTAGTGTTGGGCCATGGGCATCCTGCCAGTGCGGTCTTGCACTGCTATCGACGTAGTGCTGTACTGGACACACTGCGTATGGGCTCGATAACTTGATACCATCGTTCCACATGTCATCAGGGCAACCAAATATTTGTACTTTTCTTTGTGTGCCAAAATGGAAATTCCCGTTTTCATCGGAAAGGCAAATCTCAATTAAGAAAACCGGGTGTTACATGCTGTACCGTAGACGTACACTATGCTCTGTCAATTGAGGCTCTACACGTGAGAGAGGACCTCTAAGTTAATAAGGAGTAAAAACACTATGCTTGCGGGAACTAAAAGTGCTACGAGTACGTACGTGCGCGATCAACAGTCCCATGGCCTAACTACAGTAAGTATACAACCGAAACAAGAATGAAAGTTCGAGGTTTCTTTTTCGAGTTTCAGGAGCCCCTCCCGTCATTCAGAAAGGGTTTTCAGCTCAAACGTTCTACCGGTGTCGTAGCACACGGCCGCGACAGAAGAACAACATCACGCCTATGCGCGTGTTCCCTTCGATTGGTTGGTCGGAGTTCTCAGGGAACAGGAGCGGCACTCGACACAACAAACGTTTCTTTGAGATCGGGAACATGATGAGACGACAGCACAGCCAACAGGGGAGCGTACAGCGAATTCTACAGCAGTATGCAGTGCGTTTGTTGACCATGGTCTGTTCGGGCGTTTCACGCAAACCCGCCTACGGATGCGATCGACTGGTGCTGGGCATGGATTGGCGTGGTCAAGGATTCAACCGTTGGATGTGATAAAAGTTTGGAACCAGCCGAAACTATACAAACGTCTGCGGGTCAATTAAGAAACGTAGCGTATTGCCCAAACCATCGATAGGCATACGTACACTGCACCAGTCATCGACGGCAATGCATATTGTTTGTACGCCATGCGTAAGCGTCTCGAAGCTGGTAACCACTGAGAGTTTTTCACGTTCCCCCCTCTCCTTCCGTGCAGTGTTAGTGTAGTTTTCAGCTGTTAAGATCGAACGAACGTGTCCTTCGCCTGAACGGTATGCATCTGTTCGGGTGCGTTGCAATTCGATAGGTCCTCACCGCAAAGACTTGACTCGTCGAATTCTGCACGCACTCTTCCGGCATCTCTGCAATACCGTGACACGGATATTCAACGAAGTAACAAGTTCGGTTTCGATTACGACAGGGGTAGGACGGACGCTGGGTCAGCAGGGAGCGGGCAGGCAGGCAGGCAGGCCTAGACGCCACCGAGTAAAGCACGATGTGTATGTATTTTCAGGCTGGACAATTCATCCTCAGGGTTGCACAAAAACAATAAGCGTCCACGAAGCAAAATGGGGACATCAACAGCACTAAATGAAATGATGCTTTGGTACTGGTACGATCGATGTTCCGCTAGCAGTGTCTGGGATAGCAGTGTTTGCCGTACATCATCGAGTTTGATGGTAACGTGTAAGGTATATACGTACAGTAGTACACGGCTAACAATCAAGGGCCTGGGCAAAAATGACCGAGATGGCGGGTGTTTTTGTTAGAGCTCTCTAACCGTTGGCAACTCGGTACTATGGTACTCTACAAACAGTACTAGTAGATCGTTTTAGCGAACACGGCCAATAGTAGGATGCATATCACCACCAACATGCTCCACAACGTCCAGACGGCACTCACGTGTCTGGTAGGCACTGAAGAAAGTTGTTACTGTCCAAGTACCTGCGCAAGCAGACACACGTCGGGCAAGTGCACCAAAAACAAACAAATCAGGAGACAGCAGTATTCATCCCCAATATTGAAACGGTGGATATCAGGTCCCTGATATCACGAAAAACCAACCAAAATCTACCCCGGTCCCCGATAGAGACAAGCCTCATTATTTCTATCAATAAAAGTTAGCACTTTTCGGCTGACATGTTTTCTGAATGACGCGGCTTCTTAACCCAAATTCGTCCGAAATTTCATGGTGGTGTTTAAAACATGTTTCGATTTTTACTCCGGCTGTGGGATTTGTTCATTAGGAAAATACCATTTTTATTCCCCTCCGACATATTTTTTAGAGGGAAGTATAGGGCTCCTCAAGTCAGCAGCCTCCGAAACAACCTGGCGGGCCTCTTCCACTGTAGCATGCGTCTTTGTGTCAAGGAATCTCGCCTTCAGAGTTTATGTTGGCACATTTGTGATAGCATATCTCAATCGCAGAACGCGTCTACACAGACGGGCAGGCAGAGCTGGATGAGCCTGCAGTAGAGGCAGGGGTAGGGCTACGGCAGTAAATCCTTTATCCGAGTGCATGTAACCTCTCATATCTTCAAACGTATACATTTTGGTTGTTCTGCAATATTGCACAGGAGCTTTTCGCACTCGTTGATACCAAACCGTGTGTACATAGCTTAGTACGAAACCGTGTGTACGTCGTAGCTTAGTATGAAACCCTATTTGTGGCCTCGGACGCAAATTTGGAGCCATCGAGGTGAACGTAAAATGCGTGCGGCAGAACAAACTGTTTGTCGGAATTACAGCAGTTGGAGTGTCGGTAACATTATTTCAACGAATCGCTGGGTTTGTTATAAACTTCAGGGTCAAGGTCTTGTCAAAAGGTAACGTCGACACGGCAGACCAGGCGACCGCCAACGAGGGGATTCACAGACGTTCTTCGTTTGTAGACATGAAGTCCTCAAGACAGCTAGTTGCCCGAGTCACACATTGTACCACGTCGTTTGGGTAGATACGTGACAGGTCAAATACAGACCGCAACAGCGGTGAACAAAACAACAAACACTTCTACGAAGCCGGCGCCTTTCGGGCTGGTGGCGATCAACCTCGGGCGGACACGAGGAGGCATACCTACTGTCACAGTTTAGCGTTGACCTTTCGTTTTGGTCATGTTACTCACAAGTTTTGCAGAGCCGGCATCCCATTGAACAGCCCCGCCCGGAGGTTCGACAGGTCATTAAAGCTCAGGTCCCTGCATGAGCGGCGCGGGGGAGCCGTCACGTACACACGATCGTCTAGGGAGTCACGCGAAAGTACGTTCCAGCGCTTGGTGTGTTTTGTTGCGCATCGGGGGTATGCTGTTCACTCTTCCGTTAACGACGCATGATTAGGTTGCCTAACGTGAACTTTTTCCCAGCGTAGTCGAAATCAGCGCAATGCCCATTGATGTTTGACAGCGGCACCGACCAAGCGGTCTTCGCAAGTCACCGGTATTCACGAAGGCACCAAACTGAAAGAAGAACGTAAAACGTATATAAACGCGAAATCGACATATTGACTAGATCATGCTGGCCTGGCATTGTGTGGAAGCATGTGTATGGTCGCCGGTACGCATGAATGCTTTCAACTAGTAGGGATTGTGCTGGCACGGTCGCGCGATGATTCGCACTTGGCTGCATCACCACCTCGGTCAAACAATTTCGCCGGGTGTGCGTCAACGTCATTCAGCAGATGCGCTCAAAAGCGCGTATAAGGCCGACACGAACGTTCATGAGCCCTTATACTCAATGCAATAAATGCGCCATGCGTTTGGTCAGTAGTTTGGTTGTGTTTCTGCTTTCCATCGATCATTGGATCAGCGACCACACAAGAACGCACAGCAGTGCTCCAGGCGCCACTCACAACTCGAGGAGAGATGCCAAGTTGTCGAAAATACCGGCCGGCAAGGTGGACAGATCATTTCGCGGAAGGTTCCTGGTTGATGATGCCGCGAAGGATGCATGGGACAAAATGTGGCAGAGGACAAGTGCAGCAGGTTTTACGAACGATGTCCCTCTCCTCGAGGATTTGCCGCAGTTAATCGACCTATAGTAAACCTACTACAAAGTGCATGTTTTGGTTGCAAGTGTCGTCCATTTTCATCCCCCATGCACTTTGTCGGTCTTAGAACAACACATAGCATGACGCGTGCAAAACGGGGCGGGAACAGTCCGTACTCCCACATCTATCGACGTGCATGCTTCTGTGGAACTCGGCAAGGATAAATACGCCTTAAGAGTTCACATAACAATGGCATTTTCCTACAGTCGCAGGGCGTGGAAGTCTAGCCAGCAAAGAAAGAGTCATAAATGCGTGCTTGAGCAAAGATCTTACATCTGAAAAGGGCAAAAAGGCCGCGCGCGGGGGGAAATAGTGGCTGGATGGGAAGAGGCCGCCCGTTGGTCCCACCATCAACAACACCACCCACCACCAACATTTCGTCGGTAAGCGATGCGCGTCAGCGCAAGAAACTTGTCTAGTGCCTGGCGCTACGGTTGAGGTGATGCCATTGTTTCTGCCACCACCACCGCGTGTGGGTCACGGGCGTGAGCGGTTCGGCACCTCACTCGAACTAGGACTCAAAATGACTTGTTTGGTTCAGCCTAACGATTTCCTCGATGGTGGTGCCTATCGCGAAACCCCAAGGACATAAAATGCTTTCCGAAGACCGCACAGAAGGGTTGGGTACTCGCTGGACCGAATGGCTCTGAAAGGCTAATATATTCAAGGACCTACACATGACCCCCGCCAATTTACAGTAGTTAGCACACACACTTGACAACAGTTCCACTGGACGACACATGCGTAATCAACGCAGGGGTATGCAGTCGTGCAATATACATCTCCATCGCTAGTTTTCAAGTCCAGCCAGAGCTCGAAATACGAACAAGGGATGCCCTCACAATTCGGTAAGGGACGTCAAATCGTCGAAGACGCCGGCTGGCAAGGTGGCAATTTCATTGTTCCTGAGGCCCCTGGTTCACCCGGACGCCAAAGGGACGGCAGACGACAGGAATCAGACATTGGGGAGGCGCTCAACACAAGACGTCCCGCGTATGAATTGGCAGCTACTGAAGTACGAACACACACGCATGGGGTCGCAGGAATCGCGTTCATTGTGATACATACACGTGTATAGTCCTTTTGGACCAAAGTCGACGTGTGACAAGAGAGATGGGTTCTACAATAAAGGCACACCACGATGTTTTCCCCGAGCTTCTTCGATGGAGGGACCCATGCCACGATAGAGGCGCACCCTGTTGTTTCTGAGCTCCTCGCTTAAAGAGCGTCATTATGTATCTCACCGGAGAAATTATTTGGGAGCAAAACAAAAGAGCTGCCGGATGCGAATTCTCAAGACCGAAGTATAGTCTGGAACATTATTCGGTACAAAAATGAAAGTCCGACGAATTTGGGTTAAGGAACCCGATCTTTCAGAAAACGAGTCAGGCAAAAAGTGATACCTCTACCGTACCACGCGTCGAGGAGTTCTACACTGACTGATAGTAATTTTATATGCACTAATAGTAGGTGATATATGCTAAAAGTACGGTAACATATGGTTTTGGTGGACAATCAAGGGTGCTACGAGTATATACGATACGTCCGGAGAACAATCCCATACTCTTGAGTATATAACATGAACGATACTGCAACGCAAAAATAATGAAGTTCCGACAAGTTTGGGGTAAAACGGAGCTTTGCCCGTCAGAAACAGTTTCAGCCCCAACAAGTGCTACCGCTCTTGTAGCAACGCGTCGGGAGAACAAAACAGCAGTGCAACATACCTCCGCAACTTACCGCAAGCCTTCGCGAATGGAGGAGGGCGGACGGGGTCTAGACTCCACACGATGACATCATCGATAAACTTAGTTTGGGGAAACCGACGAGGAATCCTATGCGCTACTGCTGTCCTCAATCGAAAAACGTTCTTGTAAAACATTATCACAATTAGCCGGTATTTTGTTAACTTAAGGTGCTCAACCGGACACAAAATCTCAAGTAAAAGCAACGTGCATACCCTACGATGGGATGAGTCCGCCACTGCTCAACGAGAACAGCATCAGGCACCACTCACAAATCACGCAGCGATGTCAAATTGTCGAAGATCCCGGCTGGGACCGTGGTAAGGAGATTCTGCGCAAAATTGCTGGTTTTGTCGTTACGCAAGAGGCGACGGGCAGCGCTCAGCGGATACTAATAGGAAGATAGCGGTATTTGTATGCGTCTCTATACTAGGAGCGGTACACAGCGCGACGATACGTCAACATACCCAACGTCTCGCGAACCAATAAGTACATAGAATTGGCTCTCTCGCGTTAAACCCATGTGGGATGACTGCCAAAGAGCCCAAAGCGCGCCCAAACCGGGGAGGGTGGAGGGGCACCCCCAAGGAACGATGCAATCGAATATTCTGGCAGTTTAAACTTCAGGGGGGGCAACTGTAAGAGCACACGGGAATTTCATTTGAAACGGGAGTGGGGATACCTTCGGCCCCCAAGGTCCATATATGTATGCCGCGCGCACGAGTTTGCAATCGCAACAAACCCTAGAAACTGCGGGGGCATCACAGCAGTGTGGTAGGAGGCATGCACATCGACCGGGTGCGGGTTCAGAACGCGTTACACCCATAGCGGTAACTGATGCGTCTAGACGAGTATAGCTACAGGCTCCCTTACTTACAACGATACAGGACGTCTACAAAAACAAATTTCGGAAACTTGGCCCAGGCTAAATGTCTTGTTCGGCTGAGGGTTCTTTCTGCACTAATTGTCACATTCAAGACTCTCGAATTATATATTTTCCTATCAACAACACATTAGCGTTCTCACTACTAAAAACCCGTTGCGCGTGTAGGTTTTTTACACTAGCTGCCGCCCAGGCGCCCGAGAAGCTCAAACATTGGGACGGCTCACTCACAGTCTGCGCAAGGAAATCAGGCCAACGAAGAGGCCGGCGGGCAAGGTGGTGATCTCATTGTACTGGAGAAACCTGGCAAATCAACCGACGAAGCAACCGCGAGCAGAAGTATAGACCAGTATCAGTTGCTGACATTGTTGGATGACCAGCCGTAGGAGTGACGATCCATACGACCGCATGCTTTTGTGGTGTGGCTCGCCCGCAATATCAATCACAACAAAAATCGGTATATATAGTCGGGAACAAAAAACATTTTTGCGTATATACTCCGACGTCGTCGTGGAGCACTGGCGGCAAACGAAGGCGCTAAACGCGGAAGCCCGCCTCCATATCGGGAAGGAGATATATACTACATGAAGCAACTTGGCCCGGCTACGAAGCAAAAACAGGTAATCGTCCACTCGGGCTCATCCAACGGTAAGGGGTACGCCTCGAGATTTGTGTAAGTGTCACTGGGACCGGTTGAGTTATTTCCTCAAGCGAGAATCTAACGGTTTTAGTATGACGATTTCCCTACGTGTACAGTAGTAACATTTGTTGTTTGTGACTACAGGAGCGCAACAGCAAGGAAAATATGGTTGGGTCTGCGCGGACAAAACGTTTTTGAAGTCGTGCTTCGGAGTGCGATTTGTTTTTCTTATTTATGCGAGGAGCTGAGAAGACAGGCCACAAGCCCTACATGGCGGTCATGCTCACTGCACAGATCGCAGGACTGGCAGACACGGTTACTTCCAGGGTATCGCTATGATACAATACGCGGTACATTGCATTCTACACAGGAATATAGGACGACCTAGGTACGGTACAGACGTAGGCAGAACCAGAACTCGCTCAACGCGTTTTTCGTGCTTCGTACGTAGGCGTACGATATACGCTGTTTGTTTTTATTATTTGACCCAGCCAACAAGCCTGGCTGGTTGGTGACAAACCCCACCGCTCACTTACAAGTTTCGAAGATTGGACAGATCGCCGAATATGCCGGCTGGCAAGGTGTTCAAGTCGTTGAATCCCAAGTGCCTGATTCGGCGTTGAGCAAAAGAGAGGCGGCCGCGAACAGAAAGCGGACCAGCGAAAGCTAGATGTGAAAGCGAGCGAAGCCGAGTTGAAGCAATATTGCGTTTGACTGCAACGCGACACGACCATGCGCAACCATGTTGGCCGCATCCACTACTGCCAGCACACTCTGCATCGCGGGCAGCAAGTGCCATGAATGCAATCACGTATTTGGTGCAGGCAAACATTGCGGCGTAACCTATACCAGGTACAGTTGTGTGGAGGCTTTATTCATGTTTACGAGTGAACTGAGCGTACCCAGCCGGAAAAAATGACGCAAGTGTTTATCAGTATGGAGGAAAATTATAGAACTGGTGTAAACACAAAACTGTCAGGATAAATCGGTCCTCTGACGGCGTGAAGCATCGAATGGTGGGCATACAACAACAAGCTTGCCTACATATGCGATTTTACACCGGCACCCCCGCCCCACCCGCGCACTATACATCTGCTGGGTTTAGGTTAACGCACATGCACCATCTGTCAAATTATTGGCGTATGCTACGTTAGGAGCAGACGCATGCCATGGTACAGGCGCACCACGAGTTTTCTCGAGGATGGTCACTTGAGCGGTTGTATACCTGACCCAAACAAACAGACTCTTCGACGTGAGTTCAACGTTTTACCCGTTTAAGCAATACCATTACCTCAAGTATAAAATTACACATAGTGAAACACAGGAACTGCTGTATATACCTTTAACCAGAAAGCCGTTTTTAGAGGTAACTGTATATATAAGCACTGCGACCCCGTCCGCAACCCCATGGAGCAAGTATGAAATGATACACAGCGCAACACACTAATATTTTCCCAACCATTTAGGGTTGAGAAGGCCCGTCAATCAGTGACGAGTATTGATTAAAAAAGGTCATTTGCCCATATCGTACAGGCTGGCCGCTCAAAATGTATTCAGTAGCCAATGTCCAAGCCTTTTTTTTTTAAATGGCACATCTGAAACCTCGCACACGTGATTAATGCCCCCTACCCTAGCTTCCAACGAACACTTTTTTGTTTTTGTTCAGTTTTTCCCGTCAGAGTGTTCTTTTGTTTTTGGAAAAATTCAGTCTTAAGAGATCCAAACTTTCCGGCGAAAAAAAAAAAGAAATAAAAAACATTTGTTGAAGGCTTGGGTGGCGCGCATACAACACGTGTGTCAAATTTCAGGGTCTATCCCTGAAAAACGGCGTGGACATATGCACTTTTGTGCGTTAAAAGTGCGATCAATAGGCGTTGCCTCGTAATTACTTACTGTAGTTCAGCATATAATCGATGTTGGGTGTTAAATATTGATTAGTACTGACGATGCGCAGTCAGATTTCCATTTTTTCGCGAGAAACTTGTACACACACGCCTTGGACCACCTGGAAGCGGCTCTTTCAGAAAATGGAGGAGGGGGGGGGGTTCCTACGGAAACGCCGGACTATTGTTGACTTCTTTGAAGGCTTGTGATTGGTCGGGCCACATTTTAGGCCGTATCGCCAGTTCTAGGTCCTTGATGAACACACTGGCGATGTGACCCTCTTTCACTGTTTATGGCCGTCAGTATGATAACAAATATGTGACATATAAGTTGCTATTGCATGCGGCATTCGTGACTGACGAAATTTGGGGTTATGCCTAAACCAGCTCGTACGAGCTCGCAACGGTAAAAATATGGTATTGTGTTTTCACTTGATTACAGAATGGGAGGAAAGCAAAACAAAGTGCCACCCGATTTTCAGTATCGAAGCATTGGTATATCACGAACACTCATTCATGTCGGACATTTATGTCAACTCCGACGACACCGGGGTAAGTCGCCCAGTCAGCTTGACCTAGTCTCCCCTAAACATGTCTGGTACCGTCCCAGACAGAGCTCTCTCATAACTCTTGTAACGATGTCAAGGGATCGAAGGGGCCGGCTGGCAAGGTCGTGAATAGTAGATCCCAACATATTCCTCATTCGTCGTTGGGAATTTAAACAGGCGGCGAAACACAAGCCACAAACAGACACGATAGGCAAAGCGTGCAACGGAGTCCCCGCCGCAACAAAAGCTCCACGCGACGGATGTCTCGCGAGTTCACACAACCGCTTGTACCCTGGAAGGGCCAGGCCGAAGCCAGTGAAAACAATATACACCTAGGAAAGTTGATCGGCATGTCGAAAGCACAGCTGAATGGCACGAAAACCAAAACATGCGACGTATAAACTCTGGCCCCCTTAAGTGACGGCATATCGGGTGTAAGCACCGGCATTTTGCCCCCTCCCCCCCGTTTTCGGATAGCGGAGATCATCGGTTCGAACATACCTGACCGGTGCTACGGAAACACCTTTCGGGTGATATACTCCCTGAATGATCGGGTTGCTTGTTCCAAAATCGTCGGTCTTTGATCCTTGTGCTTCGTTTTTTTTACACTGTAAAGCTACGTCATGAGATTGGTAATCGGGTACGAAGCACTTGTATGTCCGCTAGAATCAGTTTATAGATGAGGTATAGCGCTCCTCGTCAAGCGACCACTCTCATGAAAAGCACGGTGCTCCTCTACCGTCGCATGCGTTCACTGGTACCGCTCGCGTAAACGTGTCTTGGTTGTGAGCCGATCAGAGTCAATCCACCAATGGACTATCCCGTTTATTTGCAGGATGAAGCTTCTAAACCTTATCGTTTTCGCGACATGGGCACTGCCGTGGGACTGTTGGTTACTCGGCGACGGCAAGACAGTCCAAAACAGGTCCGATTTCGCGTGAGGCACAGAGCTACTCCCTCGAGTAGCCGTAGCCTAAACACGATGGTGAAAATGAGAGTACCCGCCTTACTGTAGCGCCAGTCACCTGGTAGGGATATATGCCAAATGTCGACGCCTTTCATTCTGGCCCTAAAGGTGGTGCACATGGCATCGGTAATCTACACAGCTTCTCGCTCGTTCTCGGACTAGCCACTGCCAAGCAAAATACCTAATCCGGGGTCACTCACAGGTCCTCCAGCGACGATAAATTGGCGAAGAGGTCGGTTGGCAAGGATGTGACGCCATTGTTCCTGATATCCCTGATTGCCCATTATGCGAGAGGTCGGCGAGCGTGAGTTAAGCGAAAACCAAACGGTACTCCTGTGCAACGCAGTTACTTCGCATGTGACTTCGACCGCGATGCAACCCGACTGCAAGTTACTCGATGAGAAGCGTTCCGCGTTGGAAATATTCCCTCTCTCGTAAACACTGAATCATGCATAGCATCGAAGCGTGGACGGTTATCGGTAGCTAACAACGACGACGACAAACATATCGCCAGTATCAATGTAGGAAAGCGGAGCTGTGCGATTGTTGAGAGAGTGAGATGTTTGTGGTATGCGGTTGCTCGATACTGGTGTCCGGAGTTCTGGGGGTTTCATACTGTTGTCTACGGGAATTGGAGTTATATATTGTGTGGCGAGGCGGTATGATCTGAGATTAGAAATCGAAAGCCTCGGCTTGGACGTAGCTCCCTACGGTGGCAGTTGATGATGACGATTATGATGGTACTGCCCGTATATATGTGAGTGCTGCAGCCGGTGACAATTCTGGTGCGGCTTACTTGCTGTGTTGTTCAGGTGGTGCGATCTCTGACAAAACGGTGTTGACCTAACCAGGTGTGTTTTGGGGTATTCGGTGGTTGTGTGAATTATCTACTACTCTTCTTCCACGACTCAGGGTATAGCCACGCGTGCCAGCAAGTGACGCGTTCGACAGCGGCGTATACAAAATGAGTGTCACGAACAATTTCAATTTATGGAATACCAGGTACGTCGGCAGGTAAACGGTGATTACTCCCGTATATGCGCCAGCGTTCAAGTTCACTCTGCGTGTGAAACGGCGGGGAGTCGCCACGTAAGCGTGTCTTTTGTTAGTTTCGCACACGATGCAAACACATGTTACCAGATGCCTGGACGTAAGTGTCACTAGGACGGGTTGAGTTCCTTCCTCAAGCGAGGATCTTCCGGTTTTGGTATGATAATTTTTATACGTGTACAGTAGCAACATTTTGTTGTTTGTGACTACGGGAGCGCAACAGCACGGAAAATATGGTTGGGTCTGCGCGGACAAAACGCGTTCGAAGTCGTGCTTCGGAGTGTGATATATGATTCTTCATATTTTGTGAGAAGCTCAGAATATAAGCCACCAGCCCTACATGGCGGCAGTGCTCGCTGCACAAATCGTAGAACTGGCAGACACGTTTACTTGCAGGGTACCGCTGTGATACAACACGCGGTGTATTTCATTCTCCAAAGGCATATAGGACGACCTACGTACGGTATAGACGTAGGCGCGACCAGAACTCGCTCAACGCGTTTTTCGTGTTTCGTAGGGGTACGATATACGCTGTTTTTTTTTAGTAACTGACCCAGGCAACAAGTCAGGCTGGTTGGTACCACGTACCCCCCCCCCACCGCTACTTACAATTCTCGAATATTGGACAATTCGCTGAATATGCCGGTAGGCAAGGTGTTCAAGTCGTTGGATCCCAAGGTCCTGATTCGGCGTTAAACAAAAGAGAGGCGGCCGCGAACAGAAAGCGGACCGGCGAACGCTAGATGTGTAAGCGAGCGAAGCCGAGTTGGAGCAACATATGCTGTGTTTAGCTGATTCACATGCAGCATGCCAAGCTAGTGGCGTATGCCACGTTAGGAGCAGACGAATGCCATGGTACAGGCGCAGCCCGAGTTTCCCTGGAGGGTGGTCACTTGAGGAGCTGTATACCCAAGGTATACCTTACCCAAATATAACGATGTTTCTGGGGGGGGCTTAAAGTACTACCCGTTTAGGCAATGCCTCTGCCTCAAGTATAAACGGATTCATAGTGAAACACAGGAACCGCTGTATACCTCTCACCGAAAACCCGATTTTGGAGGTAACTATTTATGCACTGCGACCCCGCGACCAATCCAATCGACCAAGTATGAAATGATACATAGCGCAACACGATAATAATGTGATTCCGACAATTGTTTATTAGGATACCCCGTCCATCGAAAACGAATATAGGCCAAAAATGTGATTCGTCCACATCATAGCTCGTCTCGGCAGGAACCTACTATGTATGGGGTTGTGTTTTCACTTGATTACAGTATTGGAGAAAAGGAAAACAAAGTGACTCCCGATTTTTTGTCTCGAAGCGTTGGTACATCAAGAAACATGTTTTGCATAACATTGATGGTACACCCCACGATGACGAGGTAAGGAGCCTTGTCAGCTAGACCTATTCTGCCCAAACCACGTATGGTACTGTCCCAGGCAGATATCTCTCACAAGAATCGTAGCGATGCCAAGGTGTCGAAGATGCCGGCTGGCAAGGTCGTTAAGTGATTGTTCCAGATACTCCTGATTCGTCGTTGGGAATTCAAACAGGCGGCGAAAAATACGTCAGAAATAGACACGACAGGCAAAGCGTGCAACCGAGTCCCCGCCGCAATACGAGCTCCACGCGACGGATATTTCGCGAACTCACACAACCGCTAACCCCCCCCCTCGCAGGGGAGGGCCGGGCCGAAGCTGATGGAAACCATACACGCCAAGGAAGGTTGGTTGGCGTGTCAAAATCACAAGTGAATGGCACGAAAACGAAAAAAGACACATAAAACTCCTCCTCCCCTAAATGCAGACATATATGGTGTAAGCACGAGCATCTAGCCCCCTCCCCGTTTTCAGATAGCGCAGATCATCGGTTCGAATATACATGACCGGTGCTACAAAAATACCTTTGGGAACAAAAAAAGAGACATAAAACTCCTCCTCCCCTAAATGCAGACATATATGGTGTAAGCACGGGCATCTAGCGCCCTCCCCGTTTTCAGATAGCGCAGATCATCGGTTCGAATATACATGACCGGTGCTACAAAAAAACACCTTTGGGGTGGTATACTCCCTGACGCGTGCTACGGTAGAGGTAGCACTTTTTGGCTTAATCGTTTTCTGAACGATCGGGCTCCTTATCCCAAATTCGTCGGACTTAGGGTAAGGACTTTTCATTTTTGTGACGAATAATGCTTCAGAATATACTTCGGTGACGAGATTTCTCATCCGGCAGCACTTTTGTTTTCCTCCAAAATCGTTTTTTCGGTGAGGTATGACGCTCCTTAAGTGAGGAGCTCAGAAAAAAAACATGGTGAACCTCTATCGTAGCAAGCGTCCCCTGAATGATCGGGTTGCTTGATCCAAGATCGTCGTTCTTTCATCCTTGTGTTTCGGTATTTTCTCGCGTAAAGCTACGTCATGAGATTGCGTTAATCGGGTACGATGCACTTTTATTCCCTCTTGAAATCAGTTTTTGGGTGAGGTATAGGACGCTCTTTAAGTGACCACTCTCATAACAATCCCGGTTCACCTCTACCGTAACATGCGGCACGGGTACCGCTCGCTTGAACGTCTCGTAGTTGAGAGCCGACCAGAGTCACTGGACCAAGGGACTGCTCGCATTCTTTGCGGGATGAAGCTTCTGAGGGCTCACGACATGCGACGCCGTGGAACTGTTGGTTACCCGGCGACGACCCAAGAGCCTCTAATGCATGTCCGAGTTTTGGTGAGATACCGAGCGGCTTCCTCGAGTAGCATAAACTCGGTGGTGAAAATGAGAGTACCCGCCTTACCGTAGCGATAGTCACCTGGTGAGGATATATGCCAATTGTTGACGCCTATATCTCTGCCCACATAAAGGAGGTGCACATGGGTTTGGTAATATACACAGTTTCACGCTCGTTCTCGGTCTAGCCACTGCCAACCAAAATATATAATCCGGGGTAACTCACAGGTCATCCAGCGACGGTAAATTGGCGAATATGTCCGCTGGCAAGCTGGTTATGCCATTGCTGCTAATACTCCTGATTGGCCATTATGCGAGAGGTCGGCATTGCGGGTGTTAAGGGATAACAAAATGGTCTTCCAGTGTAACGAAGTCAGTCCAGAAGTGACTTCGACCGCGAGGCAACCAGACTCCAAGTTATTCGATGGGATACTTGTTCATCGGTGGAAAGGTTGCCTCTCCGGCAGGCACGGAGAGATGCATATCATCGAAGCGTGGACGGATACTATTTAATGGTACAGCTAACGACGACGACAAACATACCGGCAATATCAATGTACGAAAGCGGAGTTGTGCGATTGCTGAGGGAGTGAGTCTAAAAAAAACACGTTTGACATTATGAAACACCAGGTACCAGGTACGTCGGCAGGTAAACGGCATTTATTTGCTCTCGTGTATGCGATCACGTTCAAGCTCATGCTGCGTACGAAACCGCAGGGCGGCGCCACCTAAGCGTGCCGTTATTGTTGCACACGATGCATACACATGTTACCACATTCCTGGACGTAAGTGTCGCTGAGACCGGTTGGGTTCCTTCCGCGAGCGCGAGAATCTAACGGTTTGAGTGTGATGAGTTTCAAAGGTGTACAGCAGAAGTAACATGTGTTGCTTGTGACTACGAGAGCGCGCCCGTACCAAAATATTGTTGAGGTTTGCGCGGAAAAGACGTGTTCGATGTGGTCGTGTTTCAGAGTGCGATTTAGCAGTCTCCCTATGTGAGTAGCTCAGACGATAGGCCACCAGCCCTACATGGTGGCAGTGCTCCCTGCACACATCGCAGGACTGGTAGATACGGTTACTTGCAGAGTCTGGTTTAGTGCTACAACACGCGGCACATTACATTCTAATACACAGGCATGTAGGACGATCTACGTGTGGTACAGAAGTATGGCGGACGAGAGCTCGCCCGACGCGTTTTTCGTGTTTCGTGTTTCGTAGGGGTACAATCTACGTTGTTTGTTCGTATGCTTGACCCAGTCAACAAGCCAGGCTAGTTGGTAACAAACCGCACCGCTCACTTACAACGTTTGTAGGTTAGGAAGATCGCCAAATATGCCGGCTGGCAATATGTTCAGGTCGTTGGATGCCATATTCCTGATTCGGCATTAAACAGAACGAGAGACGGCCACGGACAGAGAGCGAACGAGCGAACGGCAGTTGTGAATACAAGTGAAGCCGAGTTCAAGCAACATTGAAATTGGGCCTTACGCAACCCGATCACGCGCGACCATATTGGCCGCATCCAGTACTGAATCTCGGGCAGCAAGTGCCACGTGTGCAATCACTTGTTTGGTGCACACAAGTACTATGGCGTAACCTATACCAGGTACTGTTGTGTGGAGGCTTTCTTCGTATATACGAGGGAGCTGAACGTACCCAGCCAAAATAACAACAAAATTGTTTCTCAAAACCAAAGGAATGTTATAGAACTGGTGTAAACACAAACGTTTCAGGATAAACCTGATCTTTGACGGCGTGAAGCATCCACTGGCAGGCATGGAAAACAACAAGCTTGCGTTCATACGCGACTTCACAAGACCAACCCCGCTGCACCCACGCACTATACATATGCTGGGTTTACGTTAATGCACATGCAGCATCCGCCAAGCTTGTGGGGTATGCCACGTTAGGAGTAGACGCATGCCATGGTACAGGGGCACCAAGAGTTTCACTCGAGGCTGATCGCTTTAGGAGCTGTGTACCTTACACAAAAACGAAACATATTTTTAGGAGGAAACTCAACGTACCACCCGTTTAAGCAATACCGTTGCATCAAGTATATAATGATACATAGTGAAACACAGGAACTGCTGTATACCTCTAACCCAAAAGCCGTTTTTAGAGGTAACTGCATATATATACACACTACGATCCACTGAGGAATCCCATGCGCCAAGTATGAAATATAACATAGCGCAACACAATAACGTGCTTCCAACCATTTTGGGTTGAGGGGCCCCTTTGGTCATAACAAACAGAGTACTTGAGTGATAAACAATATATAGTTTTTTTTTTTTTTCCAGCAGCAGTACTATTTCTGGTATAATTACCATCATATCAGTACTCCTTACGGAACACGGCATAGCCTCAGTTCCAATGCTCAGATCTCGGACCGTCCAACGTATAGCCTGCTCGGTATAGTCTCTAGGAGGTGTTGGGGCTCTTAGATCTGCAAGGCAGCGAAGGTACTACGAGTACTGTGTTTGCATCACTAAACGAAAGTGCTCCGCAGCAAGACTTTTGATCGTTTCGGAGCTCCTGTTTGGTATCTCCCCTCTGCTGTGACCACGTAGGGCGCTACTGAGGGTCGAACTAGAGGCCCAGGTAGGTTTACCCACCAGTGCTTGTTGTCCTGATGTAAAATCTGAGTTTAATCAGTATCAGCAGCCGGAAAAAACTACCATTTTCAAAATCGTTTTTGGGTACCAGGCGTATGTCGAGTCGTTATTGAGTAAGGGGCTCCTTTCGTGATGAAAAGGCGTCTCACCGATACGCCTCCCAAGACACAGATGTTGATCAACACCTACGCTTTCTACACCTGCCAATCGGTGGGCAGTCTGAACTTCTGAACCAGAGAAATGGCGTTTTCCTAGGGAGTCATGAAAAGATAGACATTTTGCCAGAAATAGTATAGCAACTGAAAAAAAAGGAAACTTATTTGTTTTACATTTGGTCCAGTATATTGTGCCCGAAGGGGCCCTATAAGAAGCCCGGCCAATCACTAACGAACATTGCCAAAAACGGGATTATCGTAGTTCGCCTCGGTAGGAATCTACTATTTATAGTATTGTTTTTTCACTTGATTAAAGTGTTTGAAAATAACAAACAAATGTGCAACTCCAGCTTTAGTCCCGAAGCCTTGGTGTGTCACGAACATTTACGTCGGACATTCATGGCAACTCCGACGACGCAGGGGTAAGGCGCCAAGTCAGCTAGACTCAGTCTGCCCTAAACGTGTCTGGTACTCTCCCAGACAGAGATATCTCACAAGAATCGTAGCGATGTCAAGGTGTCGAAGATGCCGGCTGGCAAGGTCGTGAGGTCGTTAGACGAGATATCCCTGATTCGTCGTTGGGAACAAAACACAGGCGGCGAAACGTGAGTCAGAAAAGGACAACGAAAGGCACAGCGTGCCACGGAGTCCCCGCCGCAACGAGAGCTCCTCGCGACGGATGTCTCGCGACCTCACACAACCGCGAATACCCCCCCCCTCTCGAAGTGAAGGGCCAGGCCGAATCCGGTCGAAACTAACTTTATTAAGAAAGGTTGATCGGCGTGTCGAAAGCACGGCGGTATGGTACGAAAACGAAAAAAGAGAAGTGTAAACTCCGCCTCCCTTAAACGACGAACCTATTTGGTGTAAGAACCTGCATCCAGCCCCCTCCCCGTTTCTAGATAGCGTGGATCGTCGGTTCGAATCTACCCGACCATTGCTACAGAAATGTTTTCGGAGGTGCAACAATACTTGCTGAATGATCGGGTTCCTTCACCCAAATCGTCGGTCTTTCGTCTACTATGTGTTTCGGTTTTTGACACTGTAAAGCTACGTCACGTCGTGGTATTGTTCATCGTGTACAAAGCACTTTTATTTACCGCTAAAACCATTTTCTGGGTGAACGTACAGTAGAACTCCTAAACCGACCGCTCTCATCAAAGTCCCGCTGCACCTCTCGCATAGCATGCGTCACGGGTACCGCTCGCCTAAACGTATCATAGCTGTGAGCCGATAACGAGTCACTCGACCAAGGGACCGCCCCAATGCTTTGCAGGGTAAAGCTTCTAAAGCTCAAGTGTTTCGCGACATGCAACGCCGTGGGACTGTTGGTTACCCGGCGACGACGAGAGCCTCTTAAACATGTCCAAGCTTGGTTGAGGAACAGCGCCACTCCTTCAGTAGCGTAAACGGAGTGGTGAAAATAGGAGTACCCGCCTTACCGTAGCTCCAGCCACCTGGTAAGGACATATGCCAATTGTTGACGCCTATACTTCTGCCCAAATAAAGGCGGTGCACATGGCATCCATAATCTACACAGTTTCTCGGTCGTTCTCGGTCTAGCCACTGTCGATCAATCTATATAATGCGGGGTCACTTACAGGTCATCCAGCGAGAATAAATTGGCGAAGGTGTCCATTGGCAGGGCGATGAAGGCATTACTCCTTAGATCCCTGGTCAGCCATGATACGCAAGAGATCCGCGAGCGGGAATTATGCGAAAACCAATATCTACTCCGGTGTAACGCAGTCAGTTCAGAAGTGACTTCGACCGCAATGCAACCAGACTACAAGTTTTTTCAATGGGAAGCGTTCAGCGTTGGAAATATTTCCGCTCCCGTAAACGCGGAATCACGCATGGCATCGAAGCGTGGACGAATACTTAGTTTACTTAACGACGACAACCTACATATCCTCAGTATCAATGCAGGAGAGCGGAGTTGTGCGATTGCTGCTAAGGGAGTTACTTGTTTGTGGTATGCGGTTGCTCGATACTGATGCCCGGACATCTGAGGGTTTCATACTGGTCTACGGAGATTGGGGCTATATGTTGTGTGGAGAGGCAATATGGTCTGAGATGAACCTTGGATGCCTCGCCCGGGATGAAGCTCACTACGGGGGCAGTGGATGATAAAAATGAAACTACCCGTATGTATGTGAGTGGTGCCGCCGGTGATATTTCTGGTGCGGCTTACCTTCTGTGTTGATTACATAGCGGGGTCTCTGACGAAACGGTATTGACCTAGCCTGATATTTGTCTGGTGTCCGGTGTTGGTTTACATTTTCTACTGCTCTTCCTCCACGACTCATGGTGTAACCACGCGTGCCAGCAAGTGACGCGTTCGACAGCGGCGTATACACAACTGATTGTCACGAAACGTTTGAAATGAAGGATTGTCAGGTACGTCGGCAGGTAAACGGCCTTTACGCCCGTGTATGCGCTAACGGTCAAGCTCATGCTGCGTATGAAACGGCGGGGTGTCGTCACGTAATCGTGCCGTTTTTTGTTTTTGCACACGATGCATACACATGCCACCAGAATCCTGGTCGTGTGTGTCACTGGGACCGGTTGAATTTCTACCTTAAGCAAGAATCTAACGGTTTTAGCATGATGATTTTCCTACGTGTACCGTAGTACAAGTTGTTGTTTGTGGCTACAGGAGCGCAACAGCGAGCCAAGGTTGGTTGGGTTTGCGCGGACAAACTACTTCGAAGTAGTGATTTGGAGTGCGATTTGTTAGTCTCCTCATGTAAGAGCATCACAAGATAAGCCACAGCCCAATAGGGTGGCAGCGCTCCCTGCACAGCTTGGAAGACTGGCGGACGCAGTTCCTCGCAGGGTACAGCTGTGATACATCAAGCGAGACATTGCATTATACACACGCATATAGCACGACCTACGCGCGTTATAGAAGCAAGCGAGATCAGAATTTTCTCGGCGCGTTTTTCGTGTTTCGTAGGGGTACGATATACGTTGTTTGTTTTCGTTCTTGCCCAGCCAACAAGCCAGGCAGGTTGGTACCAAAGCCCACTTACAACGTTTGTAGATTAGACAGATGGCCGAATATGCCGGCTGGCAAGATGTTCAAGTCGTTGCGTGCCATATCCCTGATTCGGCGTTGAGAAAAGGAGAAGCGAACGGGACCAGAAGGCGAACCAGGGAACGCCAGTGAATACGACCGAAGCCGAGTTGAAGCAACATCGAAGTTGACCCTTACACGACACGACCCTGCGCAACCATGTTGGCCGTATCCAACACTGCCAGCTCCCGCTGCATCGCGGGAGGCAAGTGCCATGTGTCTGATCACTTATTTGGTGCACACAAACATTGTGGCGTAACCTTTACCAGGTACAGTTGTTTGGTGGTTTTCTGCATGTTTACGAGGGAACTGAACGTACTCAGCCAGACAAACGACGCTAGTGTTCCACAAAACGGAGACAAATTATAGGACTGGTGCAAACACGAACGTTTCAGGATAAAACTGTTATCTGGCGGCGTGAAAAATCGACTGGTGGGCACCGAACAACAAGCTTGCGTACATATTACCCGACTTTACAACGTTATCCCCGCTTCATCCACGCACTATAAGTATGTTGGGTTTCGGTTGATTTACTTGAGGCCTCTGCCAAGCTAGTGACGTACCGTATAACCCGGAAGAAAGCACAGCCCACCCCCCCCACACATACGCACACCGGGTTGTATATTGTATACTTCGTTTTTTTACCGTCACTTTATCACCGGGGGTACGTTAGATAACACACCCCCTACGTGTGTACGCCTGAAAACAGTGTCAACTCCACAATTATCACACCACCTGGTGGATGGATATCATTCACAATTCACTATCAACCCGCACCGATACCAGCATGAAGGCAACTGCCCCGCCCCCTCCCAGCGGGCCGAACGAGTCTGCGGCTTCGACCTCAACTGTAGCTGCTGCTGCCGCGCCTTGGGCGACAATCATGTCGTTTTCCTCTGGGACGCGCGCGCTTACCGGTACGGGCACTAACGTTATCACGTCTCCTACGTCCGCTGTGGGCCAAGCCCCGGCTACTGGTACCGGTTATGGTACTGTGCCAGACAGAGTTCTCTCACAAGTATCGTAGCGATGTCAAGGTGTCGAAGATGCCGGCTGGCAAGATCGCCAAGCCATTTTCGGAGATAACCCTGATTTGTTGTTGCGCAAACAAAAAACAGGCGACGAAAAATGAGGCAGAATCCGACACAATAGGCAGAGCGTGTAACGGAGTCCCCGCCGCACAGAGAACTCCACGCGACCGATGTGTCGCAAAACACACCATCACGTATACCCCCCAAGGCTCAAGCCGTGACCGGCGGAAACACTCCACAACAACGAAGGTTGGTCGGCGTGTCGAAAGCACAGCTGAGTGACACGAACATGAACAATGCGATGGACGAGCTACGCCTCCCTTGAATAACGACATATCAGGCGAATGCAAGAGCATCGGTTTTTGATATACCTCGCTGGTGCTACAGTCGTACAAATACGTCCCGAACGACCGGGTTCATTATCCCAAACTCGCTCGTTTGTTCATCCTTGTGTTTCGTTGTTTCTCACTGTAAAGCTTCGTCGCGATATTCTTCATCAGGTATGAGGCACATTTATTCAGCTCTAGAATCAGCTCTTGGGGAATGTATAGAGCTCCTCCTTATGTGACCTTTTTCATCAAAATGCAAGGTGCACCTCTACCGTGGCCTGCGGCACGGGTACCGATCGCTTATTCAACTCGTGGTTGTGAGCCGATCAGAGTCACACGACCACGGGACTACACCATTCCTTCGTAGCAATAAACCTATAAACCTTATGGTTTTCGCGACATGCACCGCCGTGGGACTGTTGGTTACCCGCCGACGAAAAATGTTTACATAACACGTTCAACTGAGATACAGAGCCACTCCCACGAGTAGCGTTAAACGACGTGGTGAAAACCAGAGTATCCCACCCCCCATTTGCGTAGACGCCAGTCACCTGGTAGGTAAATATGCCAAGTGTTGACGCCTTTGGTTCTGCCCTCAAAGGCGTTGCAAATGGCATCGGTAATCCACACAGTTTCTCGCTCGTTCTCGGTCTAGCCACTGACAAGCCAAATACAAAAATCCGGGGCCACTCACAGGTGATCCAGTGACGACAAATTGGCGAAGATGTCCGTTGGGAAGGTAGTGAAGTCATTTCTCATCATATCCCTGGTCGGCCATGACATGCAAGAGGTCCGGGAGCGGGAGTCAAGCGAAAACAAAATGCTACTCCAGTGTATGGGTCGTTCTTATCGAGCAGCTTTTCCCCAAAACTTCCAATTTGTTTTTTTCCAAAATACAACAGGAAAAGCAGGAAACAGGACTTGTTTGGAAAGTTTGGAATAGAAACAGAGGAAAAGTCTTTTTGAAAGGCTTCGCATTCCTATATTTGAAAAATATTTTAGGAAAATACGGAAATCTAGAAAATTGCGCGAAAAACAAATTTGAATTTTCCGCCAACATTTGATCTATAAGAACGACCCTAACGTACTCACTTCAGAAGGGATATAGACCGCGATGCAACCAGACTACAAGTTATTCAATGGGAAGTGTTCAGCGTTTGAAATATTTCCGCACCCGTAAACGCGGAATCATGAATATCATCGAGGCGTGAACGTATACTTAGTCTAGCTAACGACGACAACAAGCATATCGTCAGTATCAATGTAGGAAAACGGAGTTGTGCGATTGCTAATTAAATGAATACCAGGTACGTCGGCAGGTTAACGGCCTTTACTACCGTGCATGCACTAACGGTCAAGCTCATGCTGCGTATGAAACGGCGGGGTGGCGTAACGTAAGCATGCCGTTTTGTTCTTGGACACGATGCATACACATGTTATCAGAATCCTGGACGCAAGTGTCACTGGGACCGGTTGAATGTCTTCCTTATACAAGAATCTAACGGTTTTTGTATGATGATTTCCCTATGTGCACCGTAGTAAACTTTGTTGCGTGTGACTGCAGGAGCGCAACAGCGAGCAAATGTTGGTTGTGTTGGCGCGGACTAACGTTATCGAAGTGCTGATACGGAGTGCGATTTGTTAGTCTCCTCATGTGAGGACATCAGAAGATAAGCCACCAGCTCTATAAGGTGGCACGGCTCCCTGCACAAATCGCAGGGGTGGAGAACGCGTTTGCTTGCAAGGTCTTGTCTAGAGCTACAAGACGCGGTACATTAAATTATTTTGAACAGGTATTTACGTACGGTATAGACGTATGCGGGACCAGAACACGCTCGAAGCGGCTTTCGTGTCTCGTGGGGGTAATATATTCGTTGTTGATTCTTGTTCTTGACCCCGCCAACACGCCAGGCTCGTCGGTACCATACCGCACCGCTCACTCACAAGTTTTGCAGATTAGACAGATCGTCAAATATGCCGGCTGGCAAGGTGTTGAAGCCGTTGAATGCAAAATTCCTGACTCGGCGTTGAGCAAAGGAAAGACGGCCGAGAACAAAAAGCGGACCAGCGAACGCTAGTGGTGAATACAAGTGAAATCGAGTCGCCGCAACATTGCGTTTGGCTGTAACCCGACACGACAATGCGCGGCCCTGTCGACCGCATCCAACACTGCCAGCACACTCCGCATCGCGGGCATCAAGGGCCATGTGCGCAATCATTTATTTGGCGCACACCAACATTACACCTCAAAATATACCACGTACGGACGTGTGGAGGCTTTGCTCGTGGTTACGAGAGAGGTGAACGTACCCAGCCAGACACACGACGCAAGGTTCCTTGAAACAGAGAAAAACAATGATAGAACTGGTGTAAACACAAACGCTTCAGGATAAACCTGTTCTCTGACGGCGTGTAACATAGACTGGTAGGTATCCAACAACAAGCTTGCGTACATACGCGACTCTACTGCTTCGCTTCCGCTTCACCCACGCACTATATATATGTTGCGTTTAGGTTAATGCACATGCACCGTCTGTCAAGCTAGTGGCGTATGGCACGTTAGGAACAGACGCATGCCATGGTACAGGCGCACCACGAGGTTTCATCGAGGATGGTCACTTGAGGTGCTGTGTACCTAACCCAAAACACAGATTAGCCGGGGGGAACTTGACATACTACCCGTGCACGCAATCCCATCGCCTCAAGCATAAACTGAAACGAAGTTAAACGCAGGAAACGCTGTATATCTCTCACCCAAAAGCCGATCTAACAGGTAATTGTATATATGTATGCACCACGATCCTCTGTGCAGGCCCATGGACCAAGTATGAAATGGTATATAGCGCAGCACAATAATGTTTATTCCGACACTTTTGAGGGCACCAGCCCCGTCAATTAGTAGCAAATGTTGCCAAATAATATGCTTCGCCCACATCGTGGCTCGCCTGGGCGGAAACCAATGTTTTATGAGGTAGTGTTTTACTTGGTTACAGTATGGGAGAAAAGCCAAACAAACTGCCAACCGATTTTCAGTCTCGAAGCCTTGGTATACCACGAACGTTCTTATCGGACATTGATGGCAACTCGAACGACACCGGGGTAACTCCAACTGACTGCAACTTGAAGTGACTTCGACCGCGAAGCAACCAGACTACAAGTTATTCCATGGGAAGCGTTCAGCGTTGGAAACGTTACCCCTCCGGTAAGCACGGGATCATGCATATCACCGAAGCGTGGACGGGTAGTATTAATATCATAGCTAGCGACGATGATAGACGTACCAAAACAATCGATGCAGGAGATCGGAGTTGTGAGATTGCCGAGGGAGTGAGTGTGACGAACAATTTCAAATTTAAAACACGCGGCCATGCGAACAGTAGTGACTCTCCGTGTGTGATGAAACGTTCTAACGTAGGCTACATAAAAAACCACAGGGCTGCGCCACGTAAGCGAGCCTTTATTTTGCACACGATTCATACACATGTTACCAAATGCCTGGACGTTTTGGCTTGAGATCCCTATACCCTTGCCTTCTTCCGCGTATCGGAGAATCTCCTGCCGTACCGCAACAGCGACTACGATACACATCGTGTTTGCCCACGGGAAGCAACAAGTGAATTCATGACATGCGACCGGCATTCCGTGCTAGTAAATGTATTCTCCTCGTTTTACGTGGTGAAGGTTGCACAACTTTCTTACGAACAGGTATATATATACATTAAAAAAAAAAAAAAAACAACAACATCTGTGAGCTCGAGGATTTCGTCGAAACTCATCTTCACTGGCTGAGTGTAATACTATATATGCCAGCATGAAATTCTCAAGCGCCTAATAATGAATCCCGTTCTGCCCCGCCCAGCAGGAGTTCAAATGTCAACGGTGCTGTGGAAAGGCGTGGTGTGAAACAAACACTCAACGCGAAGGCAGTCAGTCGCAAGCCACCAAACGAAGTTGTTGTCGGGGCACCCTTTCGGGGTGGGGCTACCCACAAGATCTCGATGTTGCCACGTCCTGCGCTGTCCAAGCATGCTGCGAGGTCATTCCCATCTTCGTCTGTGAGTTGACAGGAGTTGAAGTCCCTTCGACCGAAAGAAGAGTGTGCGAGGTTGCAGGGGCTTCGTTCAAAGACAGCATGGTGAGCGAACACAATACATAACACGATAACAACGCACTCTCTAGCAGTATGCATTTATTGCGTTAACCCCCGAGGTTACACACCGTGATCACTAGGTTGTTGATTGACAAGACCTGTGCAAATTGGTGAGCGACATGGCACCATCGGGTTGGCATTTAGGACGAATACTTCAAACAAGCCCTTTTTTTGTCGTGGGTACTTACACGGTCATACAGTACAATAACATCTAGGTCTGCCTGTATACACTAAATAATCAAAACGACAAGTCGGGGTAGGTGAGTTGTGCGCGATGCAATGTGCAGAACACGTGTTGTGTCGTTTGCGTGCCCTACTTACAGGGCTGTAGAACCAGACGCACACGCCTCCTCCGAAAAGCAGTCGTTCATACCTGTAGCGAAACGAAGCCAGAGGATAGGGTTAATTATGCACGCGGGGAGAAAGACACCGGCTGCTGAGCCCTCCCCCGGAAAAGTCTCGGCCTATGCGACCGCACAACCCAATCGGGTGCTGCTGCCGTGGATGTGTGATTGTTCTTGCACCCAAACCTTATCCACTATCTCGTACTGCTGCGACGGAACCTCTCCCCCCGCTGCTGACGAGCTACCAAAATATACCTGTAACGGAATAAGCACACTGCCGTAGCAAGGTGTGCACAGATGCTCGGAGTATCGAATATTGGTTTGTACACCAAGTCCTGAGAGTGTTAGAGTACTGATGGCCTGAATACTCGGAGTGCTTGGAGTATGAGAAATACTCAAGGCCCAAATACTGCGAGTGTACTGGGAGTATAAGTAGTATGTATCCTCGAGTACAAGCAGTACTAGGAGTACGAACATCTAAATTTCCCGGAGTACTCCGAGAATCGAGGGTATTGGTCACCGAAATACTTCAGCATTCGAATAAAATACCCCGAGTAATACTTTTACCCAAAGTACCTCGAAGCAAAAGACCCTAAAATGCTGCTACAGTAGTATCAGTTGTACCTCGAAGTATGAAGCCCTAAAATACTGCTAGTATCAATGTTACCTCGAAGTATGAAGCCCTGAAATACTTCGAGTTGGGAAACTATCCGCAGTACGAAATGCCGAAATACTCCAAGTACTCAAAGTACGAGCAGCACAGGAGCCCTAAATACTTCGAGTACAGAAAGTGTTTGAAGTATCGAACCCCAAATCACTCTGAGTACAGCAGTACTCCAGGATATTGAACCCCGAGATACGCCGAGTACAAGCAGTATCGACAGCATTCACACCCGAAATACTCTGAGTACGAGCAGTATCCCGGAGCACATGGAGTGTAAATACCCCGAGTACACGAAGTAAGCAAGAAAGCGCAAGACAACAGGAGTACCACACAGCAGTCCCCTCTACCACGTCCACCTCCATCACAACCACCACTGCCGTTTTTTTGTATACCTGGGCGATAGTAATTGTTCTTCGGGCACGTGCTAGTATTAGAACCTGTTGTTTCCTCAAAAACATCTGTTCTTGAGGTGAGGTCCGTATAGAGATCCCCCGGTGGGACGTCCCAGAAAGAAGACATGGTACACCTCCATTTGTTACCATGCCTCTCAAAACAACACACTACAGCAGTAGGCGCTATGTACTCCAATCGTCGCTCCAACGTGCTGATTGTTTTTTCTAGCCGACTTGCCTTCGCGCCCGGCCACTCCGCTGCTGTGCGTCTACATGATTTCGTAGTTGATTCCCCTTGGAATGGGCATAGCTATACATTTCAGACAGGGGGGAGCGGGGTACACCCTCGGGGCGGGTATATAGTATACCAATCTCAGGTAGAGGTGCCGTGAAAAACATTGGTCGCAAGAAACCACACACAGGGCAAGTTTTGATTACACTAACAAATAATTTCGATGGGAGATAGGGCGTTCAGCGTCGGATACCGTGCTACAGTATATCTCGTACTATAGCTAACAAGCAGTAGTGCGAGCATTTACCCGGTTTCCCAATCGGCGGTGACAAATAATCTCGGGCGCGAAATAAACATTTAGTGTTAATCGCAGCTAGCGCGTTCTGTGCCATGATCATGCTTTTGGCAGGAGAAGAAGGATAACCTACAGCCTCCGTGGCACGGGGGTATGCTTACGCCAATCGTCTTGACACTGAAGGGGAGATTATTCTAAATTGGGAAACTGTTACCAAATTCCCTTAGCGCGCAGTCGTCCCAACGCTACTTTTCCAAACCAATTGTTGTTTTGTTTTTTAACTTCGAGACGTCAGGATTGACCATCACGTGGCACTTGCAGCGTTCATCAAAATTCGTATTTTCGCTGAAACTACCGAGTTCGAAAGTTTAAAACCCGAGAGACGCATCAACGCCCGCGCTATTCCGTAGCATGCCTACGTTTGTTTAACGCAGCGCGATTATCGCCACCATATATTTGGTAACGTTATCTTTGAAGAATATGTGTCCAAACGTTCCTGATTTTTTATTTGTTTTTCACAAAAGAGGAACAGCAATATATACACTACTGCTGGGTAGGCATCCCTTACTTGATGCCCTCTGTAATATTTCCTGATTTGTGTTCGTAAGACACGTTTGTTATTTTTCTTCTGGTTCCTGATTTTGTTTTTGTGGAAATAGAGGTACACTAGGAAACTAAATACCTGATACCCTGGTATACGGTACTAATAATAGCCCTTAGCCCAGCATTCGATACACGACTCGGCAACAAAACTAAAGGAAAACGCGGTCGAGCTGTCATGGCACTCACCGTTCGTACCCACGAACAGGGCTAGTAGCGGAAACAACCTGGCGAACAGCATGGTGAGACTTAGGGACCGATGTCCTAGGCAACATGTAAAGAGGGCGGCAAGAGAAAGCGTGTGGACTCACATTTGTTGGTAATGGTGTACAGACAGTACATAGTTCGTAAACAACAGTGATGCCGTAGTTAGTTGTACATAATCCTGACTATCGGATATACTTTGCTCCGTGGTATACAAGTAAGCCCAGCGAGCTGTTGCTCGAATACTTGGCGGTATGCAATGAGTCATCCAGTGGAACTCCTACGGTACGGGAAGGGCCCGCCCGGTCGTCCGCCGCAACCGGCTCCTCCGCATGTGTCTTCCAACATATCGGTCATGGTGTCGTGCATTAACTCATTACAGAAGAAGCGTTTAAGACGTTCGGAATTTCAATGCCTCAAATATTACTAAGACGAGCGTACATTGTAAGGACCTGTTTTAACGAAAAGCCGTTTTAAATCTATTCTATTTGAAGCCGATTTTTGTATTATTGATAGAATCGAAGTTTCACCACACTGGTAAAGCAACCAATCGCCAAGAAGAAAGCATTTGTTATTTGTTTAGGGCTAGTGCAAGTTGATCCAATCGAATTATACAAAAAACACTCCGAGGAAATGCTTGTGGGCGTGCCGCGAGTGGGTGGCTATACGTGGCGTAGAGGAGCGCACAGCAGCCCCCCTCGGCCCGAATAACAGAGCCAAGCAGCGAACAAAGTGTTTCCACGAAAAAAAAACTGATACCAGTAGGTTTCGTTTAGATATGTAATTGTGCGAAATACCTGCGACACCAAAACACGCAGAGCCGCGTTCCAAAATAAAACGATGCGAATACGTGGGGAACCTCACATCCAAGCCACGCGAGACAGCGAGGGAAGCATGTGCTGCACTTATCCCGGTTTATGTTTAATGGCACGCAGCGTAGTCGGGGGGGGGGGGGGGGGGGCGAAGCACATGCCGAACCCGAGTCACGAACGATAGGGGAGCTGGCTGGAGTAGACGTAAAGCAACGAGTATACAACGGGATGTAAAGCAAATACCAGGGACGAAGTATGTAGAATACCAGTTGCACTTGACATGAAGTTCGCCGCCAGGCCGCTAGATTTACCAATGGGGCCTACGATTTGACAAGCAAAAGAAACAGGACACAACGCGTATAGTAGTTGTAGCATTGTGAGTAAATTAGTTGTAGTAATATAGTGCTGTATGTAACGGGGCCGGGGGGAGGAAGGGGGTGGTTGAGTGTCGGTATTTAACATCAGATCCGAGGTACGATAGAAGGGGGAGAGCTATCGTAGAGAAAATATACAACGTCGGTTGCCAGAGTATCAACGGGGGCGGCCCATACGTTATGGGGAATGCTGTACGCTGACGATGCAGGCATCTTATCGCGATTATCTTAGGGTTGGAGAGGATGATAACGGTGAATGTGACTGCGTGTGGGGCGTTAGGGCTTGTGATATCGGAGGCTAAGACGGAGATCATGCGCCTGCAAACCAATGATGGGGATAACATGTCGTTGAACGCCACTGGATCCGGCTAGGTATACACACAATCGGACAAGTGTGTGTACTTTGGTGGGGTCATCAGCGCGAGCATCGATTTTTGTGTCGGGGCAAGGCGCCGACTTCACAGGGCATGTCCGTACTCCGGGCGGTAGAAGATGGAAGTATATTAAAGCCCTAGTGTTCGCCTGCGGTTCAAGGTGCGGCTGCTGAAAGGTGATGTACTCGACACATGCGCTGTAAGGGTGCGTCACGTGGAGCCCGAAAGGAGCTGATTACGTCAGGCTGCGGCAGGTCCATCACAGTATGCTCTATCGGTGCCTCGGCCGGCGGAAACGGAAGCGCCAAGACCACACACTATCCTACGCACGCGCGCTTGTCGAGACAGACTCCGTAGGCAATGAGGGGACGGTGCCAGACACAGGATCTTATTCGCTGGCTTCATCGCAAGCATGGGAGGTTAGCGGCTGCCGAGGAGGGTGATGGTTGGGGAGATGGCAGGTGGTAGGGGCTCCTTATTTCGACAGGAGAAGGACTGGATAGGGCGCTTCGAGGAGGACCTCAAGGCCTTCGGCATCAGGCCAGACGGGTGGCGCGATGAAGTACAGAAGGCCGGCCGGTAGTTTCGAGTGGTCGAGGACCTGGTGGCGCTTGTTATGCTTAGATGGCATGACGCGGAAGTAAGTGATGCAGCAAAGCGGCATGCGGCGATTTCGGGTGCAAACGAGACACGGACCGTTGACAGCAATGCGCCCCGGGAAAGGCCTTCGCGGAGGCACGACAGGGGGGAGGGGCGGAGGGGTTGGGGGCTGGGAGAGGGAGGGGGGGGGGGGGTGTACTCATGTTGTGCACGGCCGTAGTCATATGACCATAGACCCTCGCATCCCTACAATGCCGGGACGGAGCGCGTTGGGTTTTCACCAACCAGGCAGACATTGCTTGCACCAAGCGCGAAACGCCGTGAGGTATTGGGCGAGTCGCATGGAGGGTGAGCTGCATCCTGCTAAGAACCGCCTCTGAGGCGGACTTGCATATGGCCGACAGCTTCAATGAGTTAATTTAATTTCTGGTGTGGCTACTTCCGGAGACAGCAATGGGTTTTACTATGTAACTGCCTCGCGGACGCCTTACCATATTAACACTACGTGATACGACCATTCCCCTTGTGCGGAACAAAGATTCTCCACCCCGCACAAATGATCTACTCGACCGCCAGCTTTGGTGACCGCCAAAAAAAAAACAAAAAAAAACGGCACCCTGGTTGTCTAGCTCCACGCAGCGAGTGGCGTGTTTTACAGCGTCGTTGCCAACCGACGCCAACCCAACCTATAAATATATACAATATTTATATGACGGCGGGGGGGGGAGAGGGAGGGGGGGGCAGATGGGCGGGATTGCCCAAACGTACTGGATATGAACATTATCGTCGTGATGCGTGCCTGTCAAGTACCGACGTGGCTAGCGTAGGGACGCAGGAATCCGATTTCTGTATGACTCTCCCGCCTGTTGTTTTGTTTTTTCGTTGTTTTTTGCTCAGCCGTTTTCCCTCTTCCCCCCCTTCTTTCTTGCTGTTTCTTGCGCTCTCTCTCTCTTATTTTGGTTTCCTCTCTCGAATTTTTGTTGTTGCTATTTTCACCTATTTTCGTTTTTGCTTACCTCGAACGCACGTGCGCCCAGATAGCTAGCTCTCGCCGTTGGTTGGGATATTAACTGACTTTACTTTGCTTTTTGTGTCTCTTTTGTTTCGGTTCTTAGGCCTGGTTTTCGGTTCTCTTTTTTTTTGTGTCACGACTTTCCTCTTTTCCCCCTTTTTTTGTCCCTTTCCCCCCCGTTTTATCCTTTTTGCTTCCTCCCCCGCCCCTTTCTCATTTTACTCTGTGTCTTTCCTTTTCCCCGTTTGGATTGATTTATTGTTTTCCTGGTTGAGGTGTACGATGTGCCACAGCAGTTATATGGTATATCGTACTGCGTTGCACTATAGAGTTTGTGTTTTATTTTCCCCTGAGGTGTTCTTCCACTCCAGAGCTTGTTTTTTTGGAGCCTGTCCTTTGACCACGGACTATGTTTTTCGCTATCAGATAATGTGAGAACGACACAGCATCAACAACATACCTGGGAGTATTATCACCACTATTGTGAAATATGAATATAAGATGAGGAGGAGCCCGAAGACGACGGAGAAAACCACAACAATAATTTACACCATAAGCAGGCCGTGTCGTGTCGTCGGCCCGTGTGCGTCTGCTATGCCCGCTTAGGCTGCCAGAGAAACGCTGAGGCAAGCCAGTGGAAGAGTATATACATACGAGCTGGTTCCAGCGAGAGCAGGAACGTTCAGGCTTCAGACGTTTGGGCCTTAGCTGAATGCGAGTTGGAAAACGAAATACAGCAGGGTTGTTTTTCGCGACCTTACGAAAAAACGACATGGTGGCCGTTTTTTTAAATAGTGGGTTTTTTGGTGAAGGATGTACATTTTCAACGGGGGGGTGGGTTATAGTTTTTGTCAACTTTGACCCAAAATTACCGACGAAACCAAAATATAATAAAAAAATTGCCGCTCCCACGAAGTTTTGTATGCTCGTGAAGAACAACCCTGCCAAATTTCGGTGTCCACGTCTTCGTGGGGCTGGGGCGCTCAATCAAGTGATTTTCACGAAATAAATAGTAAATAGCCCCCCTAGGGTTTCCAAAGAGCTCGATACATTTCTCTAGTACTTTGTCAGGCGTTTGTTATGACACATATAAACGGATTGCATAACAAACCAAGTGATCAACGGCTTCCCCTTGTTGATGAGATCATATCAACACGTCTAGCGTCTAACATTTCCACGTATTGACCAAATTATGGCTGAGAGAAGGATGATATGGATTCTAGTGTTGATCGCTTAAATCCCTATACAACAACGCCTCCCCAAGTAATACGATAATTCCCATAACTCACGAACTACAGCTTGGATGCCGAAACCAGCTTCACCGATCGATGTCTTCGCCTTGTGGATGCGGTCACGTGGATATGCTGTGTGCTGTGAGATTTAGCGTATTAATTGTTTCATTGCCAGAAGCATTCCTGGAACCAGCTCGTAGGCGTAACGCTTACTTCTCTTCGTGCCTGTTGGTGCACTTGTTGTTCCGAACCTTTGTCGGTGTGCCCTTCCGTCAGTGTTGGGCACCGGAACCGATTTTCGGTCTTCTAACCGGTTTTTATGAGTGGTTTTTGGGACCGATAACCGGCCACTTCCAAACCGGTTATGCGGTAATTTCAAAATATCCGACCGGACATGACCGGTTACGTTATTTCCGGTCAGATATTACGTTCCCTATCCCCTTCCCTATATAACGCCTCTGTACCTGTATTGGAACCCCTACATTTCGCCACACTAGCACCAAGCATCAAGCACCAAGCACCAACACCAGACCAATACACAGCAGCACAGCCCACAGCATATTTTTCTCCTACATGCATTTATTTATATTTTACACCGGGCTAAGCTCGACGATAATTTCATTTTTCTTCCTCGGACAAAAATTGAACCTCGAGTAATTATCTTCTGCGTGTTGAGCTGTGTTGACTGTTGATAGATTTCGGAAGCCCTCGTCCATTTTGTATTGGGAACGAGAAGCAGGCTCCGCTCGCCGTCCTTCTACATACGGTTTTTCGGAATTGGTACTCCGCCTGCTCAGCTGTACGCCAATGACTCACCCATGCCAAACTGCACAACCACATACACCGTTTTCACACATGATGTGTGTTGGGCGCCTTGCAATACTTTTTGTACGGTTACATGGTAAAAATAGTGCCGATGTCCCGGCCGGCGCGCACTCGAAAACAGGCATTTGTTTCCCGTGGGGTTGAGAACGTGGCGCAACACATCCATTAATGTCGAGTAACCGAACGAATAACCGACCAGAAAGTTCTCGGTTTCGGTTTCGGTTATTTGCTTCGAATAACCGAAAAATATCCGGAACCCGAAGGCGTTCTTCTTGCGGTTATCCAATAACCGACCGTACCCAAAATGGACTTCGGTGCCCAAAACTGCCTTCCGTCGATCTGAGAATCAACCATGTTATTTCGACGTTAGGATGAAATGCACATACATGTTATACATATCATACATATTATAATGCTTTCGCATTATGGTGTATGATATGTTCCACTTATATTTCATTCCTGCAGTAACCGATCCCCCCTGTAGACTAATAATAGTGGTCACCTTCAAATGCTTGTGCGTATAAGGATTACCCCGGGATGGGTGATCGAATAGAGCTGTAAATTGGCTGGAGTTCCGGACTAGGTGTTACTTGGCTAGCGCTAGCCAGCCAACCACTAGTCGACTGATATCACGCGAGCGAAGCGAGCCGAAAAAGCCCCCGCGGCCGAGGGGGGACTTCCCGCCAAGAGTAACAAAACAAATTACACATTTTTGGCATCATTTTACATACGATGGCCTAAGTTTATCTCTTGTTTGGATCACGGAACAGGTACTCGTATATCTCAAAGACATCGTCTCAGTTTGTTGGATGCACCAAACATATATCGTACATATATTCGTGCACCAGCCCGTAGCGCATCACCAGTACAAGCTAAAATTGTGACAAAATAGACTGGGATCGAAGAGGAAGATAGATACACAAAGGGCGAAGATCATAAATGGGATAGATGACAAGCAATCAAACAAACAAACACACAAACAAACCAACGAACATAGAGATTATCTGCGCTTAACCTCTTTCTGCGTCCTATATATTCTGTTCCATTTCATTAGTACTGACTGTAGGCTCCTTTCTTTGTGTTCTCGTTCGCGGTACGTTGACACTTGTCTTGTTTTTCACGCATTCAGTTGTGTGTGTGCATGCAGTGTGTGCAAGGTGTGTGTGTACGAATTGTTTTCTCTGTCTTGGTCTGCGACCACATTTTTTTTATCGGCCTAGGATTAGGAGTTGTGACAAACACTGCGTGTACTGAAGGAGTTGGGCAAAACATGACGGTATATTGTGAAGACGGCCGTGGACTGCGCAATTATTGTGAGGACACCACACACGCGTGGGTACCGTGTGGAGCTTTGCTAAGCACACAACTCGATCAACGAGGAGAGTCAACGAGGAGAGAAATAGCTGATTATCGCGTCAAAACTTCAAGGCACGCGCCGTACTGGGGAAGGAAGAGAAGGGCCTGTGTTACCCCGAATCTAACTTACGAGAGAGGGAAGAAGGACAGAGAAAATAAGAGAGATATAAAATACAAAATTCGAAAGTCTACAGCAGCAGTCAATGCACACGCACTTCGTGCGAGTACTCGTCTGTGTGTAGTCTACAACACTGCTGCAGCAATGATTTGCTGTGTGCGCATGCTTACTGTAGGTATGGATCAAGTACTGTATGTTCTCCGAACGCACAAGAGTTTTTCGAACATGTTTAGCAGAAGACCTACGAGTATACAGCAACAAGTGTCACAATCTACTGCTGCTGCATGTAGGCTAGGGATTCTTTCTAGGATCAAGTGCATCAAGACGGACTCTCGGTGTACTACTGCGACTGATGTACGGTAATTGGGTACATACTGTAGAAACTAAACACAAAGCGGTAGATAGACATCTGGCACAAAACAAACTCTGCATAAAATACCTACGTACTATGTACTGCTGTACACCCCACTCATTCCTCCTCACCTTCAAGGCTTCGTTCCCGGTAGTACTCGTACTACTCTCTGTAGTCGGAAAGACAGGCCCTGTCGACGAATAAATGCGTGTGGCACAGACAGGAAGATGACGAGGCTTGCACACGGCCGCCAACAAGATGTAGAACGCTTTGTGCAGAGAGAGTGTCGTCAGCGGCGACCTATACAGCAGTAGTACAGCAGTGTACGACAGATTGGAATATATATATCAAGGTGCAACGAAAGCCTCTATCAACCGCCCCGGGGTAAATATCAGCATTTACGTATGTATCATATGCTTGTTGGTGAGGTCACAACGTCTGTTTGTTGGCGAGGTCTAGATGCTACTGTGTCTGTGTTCCCTTTCCCCAAGGGAAGCCGGTCGCCCCGGTGGTCTAGCAGGTAACCACGAACCCTATTAGCGTTGGAGGCCGGGGGTTCGAGTCTCCTCGTGTGGAGATTGTTATTCTTAAATGACACCAACTGTCGACAGCGCGTATTTAAAAAATTAAAAATAACAGCAGCTGTGAGCTCGTGAGCTCGAGGATTTCGTCGAAGCTCATATTTGGCGCATATTATAGCGTGGGTAAGCACAATTCGACGAAAGTTCACGAGGAAGCAAGTGCTGGAATCTTTTCGCGATAAAACAGCAAGGCAAGAAGCGTAGTGGGGGAGTGGGAGAGGAGGCAGGAGAGCCTACCTTGTGACCCCGGATCTGAGTTACGACTGGGAAGGAAGGAGAGAGAAAGGGCGAAGATAATATATGGGATAGACAAACAAAAACAAAAAAAGAGAGGCGTTCGACCTTTTTCGTTTTATCGTATACCATATCGTTATCGTTTATCGAATTATCGAAACTTTTTCGATACTATATTATTATTCCATTACTGAACGATACTATCGAAACTTTCCATACGATATCCATCAAGAAAAACTGTATCAACCGACCCGGGGTAATTATCAGCATCTATGCCGAAGAACGCAATACGACGACCGGTGAAATTATCAATAAAACATCAAGCAGTGATATACGTATACCAGGTACATATCATACATATATCATATGTCCATTTCCGACTATTAATATATACGAGTATATACTCATAATATATATGCACGACGTACGATTTTCATAGTGAGTAGTGGCAGAGTTACACAGATGATCCGAGTATACTCTATACTCCGAGTATTGAATATACTGCTTGGAGTATCGAGTATGTTTCGTACTCCGAGTACTGGGAGTATTAGAGTATACTAGTGATCCAAATTGTCGGAAAACTTGGAGTATGAGCACAACTGAAGGCCTAAATATTCTCAGTACTGGGAGTCTGAGCAGTACTTTTATCCTCGAGTACAAGCAGTACCCGCAGTTGAAACACCTAAATGACTCGGAATACTCCGAGTATCGGGAGTATTGAAAACAGAGATACTTCAGCATTCGAGTAAAATACTCCGAGTAATACTCTACTCGTAGTACCTCGGAGTATACCACCCCAAAATACTCCGAGTATTACTTGTACCTCGGAGTATGAGACACTGAAATACTCCGTGTGTTGAAAGTTTTAACAGTACCAAATGCCGGAATACTCCGAGGACGAGCAGTACGAGCAGTACAGGATGCCTACATATATCGAGTACAGAGAGTATTCGGAGTATCTAACCCCAAAAAACTCTCTGAGTACAGCAGTATTCCAGAGTATCGAACCCCGAAATACTCCGAGTACAAGCAGTGTCGAGCGTGTGTATACCCGAAATACTCCGAGTACAATCAACAATTGTATGTATCATACGTGTATACGTACTTATAATTTGAAATCTTGATATCCGGGCACGTGATTTTAAACTTCCGGTGTGTTAAATTCAGGTTTTTCCGATTTCGTGTCATACTATCGTCCATGAGCATCCATGTGTTACACGTACACATATTGTGCGTAGCATAACATACGATACGAGTACGTAGTCACATATATACGAGCATCTGCTACCAGGTAGAATAACAAAACTGTACAGATACTCCGAGTACCTTGGAGTAAAGTAAGGAGTATTGGAGATAAAATACTTCAGGGACTTTTGTGTACTCGGAGTATTTCATTGTTCTATACTCCGTGATACTGCTCGTAGTCGGAGTATTTCGGGTATGAAAACTCTCGATGCTGCTTGCACTCGGAGTATCCCGGGTTTCTTACTCTGGAATACGGCAGTATTCCGAGTATTTTGGGGTACGATACTCCGGAACCAATATGTACTCGGAGTGTTCAGGGATCCTGTACCGCTCGTACTTTGAGTACTCGAAGTATTTCGGCATTTCGTACTGCTAATACTTTCAATGTGGGTGCCATGCTCTCGACCCAACCGCCGCATGGATATGTCCTGCGTCGGTTCCACAAGTCGTCGAGGTCATAGATATCTGTATTTTATTGTACTACAGTAACTGTGGTCGTTCGTATTCCAAGACTACTTGCCGTGTTCGGCAGCTCCCGTGCACAAGTAATGGCTGACGACACCCAAGATCTTTGAATACGCAGCAAGGGCAGCCCCCCTTGCTCACATCTTCGTATCGTCCATCCGGCTTGTCGTCAAGCCTGGATACTCCAACAACCTGGCGTCTACTCGACGCTACACAGACAAGAAAAGAAAGTGCCACTGGCTCAAGCAGAACCTGAGCCCTGTACTCATATTGGCGTCGACGGCAGGACCTTTCAATACTCGGAGTATTTTACGGTTTCATACTCGAGGTACAAGTAATGCTCGGAGTAGTTCGAGGTGATATACTCCGAGGTACTCCGGGTGAGAGTATTACTCGGAGTATTTTACTTGAATGCTGAAGCATTTCGGTGTTCAATACTCCCGAAATTCGGAGTACTCCGAGTAATTTGGATTTTTGTACTCCGGGTACTGCTTGTACTCGAGGATACTTACTTCTGATACTCCCAGTACTCGCAGAATTTGTGCTTTCAGTTCTGCTCATACTCCAAGTACTCCTAGTATTTAGGCCACCAGTATTTTAATATTCTCAGTACTCGGATTGATGACAATACTCGATACTCCGAGTATACTGAGAGTATCGAGTATACTCGGAGCATCTGTGCACTACTCGCAGAATCGAGTGCGTCTAGTACTCCGATTACTGACAGTATAGAGTACTGGTGGTCTAAATACTCGGAGCTTTGAGTATGTATGTGCAGCATTGAAGCCGCAAATACTTCGATTACTGGGAGTATGAGCAATACATATCCTCGAGTAAAAACAGTACCTGGAATACAAACATCTAAAATACTCGGAGTACTCCGAGTAACGGGAGTATTGAAAACCTTATACCGTAAGCATTAAGTACGAGCTGGTTCCACGAAAAATCGTAAAATTCCACCTTCGGGAAATAACAAACGGAAAATACAGCTTTTTCAATATTAAAGATATCCACACGACTGCACGAACAAGGGAAACACATCGGTGAAGCTATTTTTGTTGTGCGAGTTGTAGTTCCCGAGATATGGACATTGTCGTACTCCTTGGGGAGGCACTATTTCACATAGGGATGATATTCCCATAGTAAAATCAAGATAATTTGAAATCAGGCCATATATCGGTCAGTACGTCGACATATTCCACACTACTACGAGTACTACTGTAGGAATGTCGACATGATCTCATCAACAAGAAGAAGACGTTCGCGACACCTGTTTAAATTTGCGAGCGGGGAGGGGCTGTTATAAGAAAAGCCCCCCAAAGTACAAGAACAATGTAAGGAGCAATTTCGGCAACTTAGTGGAATATTGCAAGGTCAGGTTCTGTAGGGTTTGTGGAATTAGGGTCAGGGTATGGGTGTCTTACAGGACTTACAGAAGTTCCGGGTTAGGGTATAAAACCCTCACAGAACTAACAAAAGTTCCGGGTATTGTGGCCCGGGCATACAGAACTCACAGAAGTTCCGGGCAGGTACAAACACGTTGTACCGGTACCCTGGGTATTGTGAAACGGGGAGTACAGAACTTACAGAAGTTCTCTGTAGGGTATGAAGGTCGTACAAAACTTACAGAAGTTCCGGGCTAGGGTATAAAACCCTTACAGAACTCACAGAAGTTCCGGGTATTGTGGTACGGGCGTACAGAACTCACAGAAGTTCCAGGCAGGTATAAACACGTTGTACCGGTACCCCGGGTATTGTGGCTCGGTCGCACAGAACTTACTGAAGTTCCGGGTGCGGGTATGAAGGTCGCACAGAACTCACAGAAATTCCGGGTATTGTGACACAGGTGTACAAAACTTGCAGAAGTTCCGGGTATTTATTGTGGAACGGGCGTACAGAACTCACAGAAGCGCCGACTGTGGCCCGGTCGTACATAACTCACAGAAGTTCCGATTGTGGCCCGGGCGTACAGAACCCACAGAAGTTCCGATTGAGGCACGGCCGTACAGAACTTACAGAAGTTCCGGTGATACCCTGGTAAATACCCACCTCAAGGGGGCGAAAACACTGCAAATGTACTCCTCAAAAAATATACATGAAATGCATTTCGAAATACTGCGATTGGTCTACTTCAAACATGACACACTATACCGGTACTAAGGCGTATATACCATGCATGTACCATTGTAGCTAATTTATGTTATACGTAGCTGTCTTTCACGATTTTCACGGTAAGGACCGTTCCAACTTCATGGGAATGAAAACAGCGGTCATAGATTTACCCCCCAACTCAAACCCCACGTACTTGTGTGCTCGGTTCATGTGTGGTTGTGAGCGAGGTGGGATGTACAATGTAATTTAATTTCGTAATTTCGTTTTTGGTGTGTGTCACTGATGAGGCATGACGTCAGAATAATAACATCACTCTTCAAAAGATGTCAGGAGACGGCATTTTCACCCCTTGACTGACGGCAATTTTTCATTTTTTATCCTTGACTGACGCCAAAATACTAGGTTTTAGTGTAGAACACTCGAATCCACACCGTTGACCGATACCCATTTTCCCTCGGCTGGCCGTCTCTTAACGTCCTCAACGATACCCTAATCTGTACCGGCACACAGGGTATTGTGCCGAGGGAATACCCTTTCCCGGAGTATGGTGCCCAAGGTGTTACAGAACTTACAGAAGTTCCCGGTACGGGTATGGATGTCTTACGGAACTTACAGAAGTTCCGGGTTAGGGTATAAAACCCTTACAGAACTCACAGAAGTTCCGGGTATTGTGGCACGGGCGTACAGAACTCACAGAAGTTCCGGGCAGGTACAAAGACGTTGTACCGGTACCCCGGGTATTGTGAAACGGGGAGTACAGAACTTACAGAAGTTCTCTGTAGGGTATGAAGGTCGTACAGAACTTACAGAAGTTCCGGGTACGGGTATAAAACCCTTACAGAACTCACAGAAGTTCTCTGTAGGGTATTTCCCGGGTAAATACCCCGGGTATGGTTCTGTAGATACCCTACAGAACCTGACCTTGGAATATTGGATCCTCACGGGAATCTTTTTTGCGCCTTGGTTTCTTATATATAGTTGTAACATGAACAGTTGACAGGGTTGTGCGCAACAACAACACCAAACAACTACATAGCGCCTGGACTTTTTTGAAACAATAAAAAACACGTGCAGGAACAACGGTCAAAGTTGTCAAACAAAAACAGAAAATGCAGAAACGTGTACGAGTACCTAAAGAACGAAAAAGTACACTTTTCAAAAGCGTCCAGGCGTGACGTTTGTCTTCGTGTTGTGACGCACAACGCCCCCAAGTTTCGTTTTTCAACTGTCAAAAACCAAGGCGCAAAGTTGGGAAGGCGTAAAGCTCTGGCTGTCGATAGAACCAGCTCGTAGAGTAAAATACTCCGAGTGATACTCTAACCCGGAGTTCTTCGGAGTATATCACCCCGAAATACTCCGAGTATTACTTGTACCTCGGAGTAAGAAACTCTGAAATGCTCCGAGTATTTGATGTATTATTAGCAGTACGAACGAAATGCCTAAATACTCTGAGTACGAGCAGTTCGAGCAGTACAGGATCCCTAAATACTTCGAGTACAGAGAGTATTCCGGAGTATCGAACCCAAATATTCGGAGTACAGCAGTATTCCAGAGTATCGAACCCCGAAATACTCCGTGTACAAGCAGTATCCAGGGTGTTCATACCCGGAATACTCCGGGTACGAGCAGTATCCCGGAGTATTGAACACCGAAATACTCCGAGTACACGAAGTACCTGACGCATTTTATCTTCAATACTCGTACTCCTTACTTCACAACAAGGTACTCGGAGCGTGTTTGCAAAGTTACACAGATGCTCCGAGTACCTTGGAGTAAAGTAACGAGTATTGGAGATAGAAAACTTCAAGTACTTCGTGTACTCGGAGTATTTCGGGGTCCGATACTGCGGGTACTCCTTGTACTCAGAATATTTGGGGCTTCAGTACTGCTCATACTCCAAGTACTCCGAGTATTCAGGCCGCCAGTACTCCAATACTCTTAAATACTCGGAGTACGTAATGCACTCGATACTCGGAGTATACTCGGAATGTGAAGTACGTTAGGGACATCTTTACGTCATTTTGAAGACTCGGCCGTTATTCCTCCCAGGTTCTGGAGCACGTGACTGGCGTTTATAGCATTTCAGAAGTCACAGATGCTCCCATTACCTCGTAGTATAATTACAGTCGTTTCGAGAAAACCAACTTCAGATACTTTGTGTACTCGCAGTATTTCGGTGTCCAATACTCTCGATACTCGGAGTACTCCGAGTAACTTAGATGTTTTTACTCCGAGTACTGCTTGTACTCGAGTATACGTACTGCTCATACTTCCAGTACTCGGAGTATTTGGGCCTTCAGTACTGCTCATACTCCAAGTACTCCGAGTATTGAGGCCACCAGTACTCTAATACTCTCAGTACTCGGAGTACGAAAAATACTCGATACTCCGAGTATACTCGGAGTATCGAGTATACTCGGAGCATCTGTGTGCAAAGTTACATGCAAACCTAGTGTTTTCAAGATTGTTTAATAAATTTTTGCGTTGTTGAGCTGGCGCAACATTGGAGTTTAAATAACTGTTTTCCGCCACAACAGTCGCCGCGAGGCTCGTTACGCACAGCGCAACACACTATTTTGTCCGCGCAACGTTTTTCGCCGCAGGCTGTAAATATTAGTGCGCATTTAGTTTTCGCCGGAGGCAGCCGGAGGCAACATTTCTTGGGGTTATTTTGTTCCAAATCGCCGTACTCGTATCGTAGTCGACTTTGTTCGAGTGGTTTTGAAAACAATTCGCCGTACGACCGAGGGTGGTCGAAAAATGTTTTTTCGACACCTCACGTCGAATTTTTCAACTTTGACCTTTTGACAGGGGGGGGGGTACCTGAGACGGTCCCCTCCCTCTACGCCTGTACAATAACTATATAAAACTGAACACAGGGGACAGCCCCCCCCCCTACTTGATATTCAAGGCCTTTCATAGTACTCCAATACTACCGGACACCGTTCCCTCCCTCTATTGAACAAAGGGTACGGTAGAGAGCCGTCCCCTGCTTGATACAAGGCCTTCCATAGTACTACAATATTACTGGGCGGCGCTGCGACCTATACGAGTAAGCAGCAACTGCGTAGTGACAGCGACTGCAGCAGTAGTAGTGACAGTGACTGCAGCAGCAGTAGTAAGCGGAAGAATGGAGCTATAGGCTCGCTCGAAGGTGGATCAGAAGGCCCCGAAGAGTCGAGGGATCGGAAGGCTTGGCATGGAATGTCGAGTGCGTTCTTTTCTTGCTTCGGCACATTGTATTCGGTCGACAAGCTTGGTCGGATCATCATGCAGGTTCTTTCCTTCTCAGCAGATAAATCGATAGACCCCAGCCAGGCAAGTATCTTCGACACCTGTGTATATACCCTTGCAACGATAATCGATCAGGGAAACCAACTGCTCAACCTGCCTGTTGTCATTGGCAGCTTGCCTTCCCACACAAGTCCCACATGCTTCTGTACACACGTCGTGTACTCAAACATTACATCGTGGCAAAGCAGAACAAGTATTCAAGGTAAACTTTTTCGCACGAGGGGTGTATGTGTGGTGTCATGTTACGCTATTTGACTCGATGTGAGGGTTTGCGCCTCTACGGTAGTCTGTTACACAGATCACATATGATACGTACACCGATACACGCTGGATACACTGAAAAACAAAATGTACGACGTCGTACCAGTAGTGACAGCGACTGCAGCAATGTACACCGAAATACCCTGGTACGACGAACAGTTTTTTTTTAAAGCACCTTTTGTCCAATAATTGGCCGTAATTGAACATATTTTTGGCCGCTTGTCCTATTCGCCACAAATAGTCGAAAACAAACATTAGGCACTCTTTTATACTTGCCGTGGTGTGGAAGATAGGGTCGTAGATACCAATCGTAGGTCTCGTACACGCATTTGCGAAGGGAGACGTCACCGGTCAGGCAAAATATGATCCCCAGTCGCGAGCGATGTTACCCGTCATAGACGGCGCTGACCCGCCCTCGGATAATTAGCCACCGAGAGACAATCCCGCCGCACGACCAAGAGTGAGCGCCTTGCAGCCCGCCACGGACAATCTAGCATTTAGCATCTCCTTGCTACATCTAAGAAATATTGGGTCTCAGCCCACGTCGGTTGTAAACAGCGATCGACAAGGGACCTCAGCTCCGCGACGACCTCTGCGCTTTAACGCCAGCTGCGAGACGAGTACCAAGCATCCACGACCGTCCTTTCCGCGTCGACGCCATACTCCGTGAGAGCCCATGCTTAATATTGGTGACCGCCGTCGGAACATGCCACGCTCAGGAGCTCGCTCGTAGAAGTGTCGCGGGAAATCTCGCAAAACAGAGTCCACGCCCCACGATCCGACACACTCGGCGCCCGCCAACTCTATCGAGGCCCTGGCGCCCCCCGACCAGGGACCACCTGTCGAGCCCGACGAGGAGGAGCCCGATGACGAGGAGCCCGACGACAAGGAGCCCGACGAGGAGGAGCAATAGGAGGAAGCCGCAGGCGTTGTTGGAGCGCTTGGTGCAGCAGCAGAGACAACCAGCACCACGACCTCTGCACCTCTTGCTGGAGCCGCGGGGGAAGGCTTGAGTCTGGCAGAGGATGTCCTCGCAGCCCCGGTCACGCTCTCGGCCCATGATCCAGTCCGCGAAGAGTCGGCCGCTTGTTGCGCCGGTATATGCTGAACGGCCCCACGCTGCCAGCGTGAGTGATGAAGTTAGTGCTACCTGGCAGCACCAAACCCGTGGGCGGCCCTTCCGAGCAACAAATCGCGGAGGTAAGCGGAGTACCGATGCCGCAGAGAAATCTCGATGTTGTTTTCAAGGTGTGCAGAATAGGCCAACCCCAGCTACACCCATCTAACAGTCGAGTAGCTGTGACAGCAGCCGTAGCCTCCCCTCCCGACCACTCTCACCCAGTCCCCCAGACAGCGCGTGCTACCTCTCCTGTAGAAGCACCCCCCACAGAACGCACCACCTCTGCTGTAGCAGCAACCCACGCAGCTCCGACCTCGCACTACCAGCACACCGACTACGAAAACGTTTCTATGAAAAAATCTGACCTTCCACCGTCGCTCAAGCTTCTAGGTATACCGGCCGAAGCTGTGCCAGCAATGATGGCGCTCTTTCGATCTCGCATCCTCTTACACGCCCCTGACGGCACCCCCGACTCGTATATCTCTCACCACGCCGGTAGATACCTAGCACACTTAGGTAGCGGCGAAGCAGCTAGCACGATGAACGAACTACAGTGTGAAACGTTTGAGTGGCGCACAGACAAAGAGCTGGCACTGCTTGGCACGGATGACGGAGCAATTCAAGTCAGAGCTCCCCGTAACTGGAAGGAGTGGGCGAACGCTTGCACGAATTTGTTTAGCCCAATCAACCGCATTGTCCGGCTCGCTCGCATAGTGACTCCGTCGATTATTACGGACTGCGGGTGAATCAAGCATACGCGCGCCTACTCGCCGAAGTCAAACGCACAGCCCCCACAAACGCCCCGCCGTACAAACACGCAAGGCAAACATCGCTCATGGCTTCTGCGCTCGCTGCCTGTGCCTCGTATGAAGCGCTTCGCCTTCGACGTTGTGTTTGCTCTCGCTAATTCCCCGATTCGCCGTCTAGCGATGAACTCGAGAATCTGAAATCACGAATTATCAAATCACGAATCATCTGGTCGAGTGAGCGACCGCTGTCCAGTTGTAAAACAAGAGCCCTGTCTGATCGCGTGGTCTACCAGTCTGCCAACACCGTTTCGTGCGGTATCTACTTGATTTTTCCACAAGCGCGACCAGCCAAACATGGCCAGCTGCTATTGTCAAAATGAGCTACGTACTTCGTACTCAGATAAATAATATGAACCATAACGCCGAATTATCTCTACAACAACAAACGTCAAACTATTTTTGTGTCGGTGCCCCATTCCTAATATCCTTTCTCTTTCGAGGCCGGGTCATTTCCCCACGTACGTCTGGAGCTAATCGGCGAAGACCCTTCTCTCGCGTATTAAGCCGCACGTACCCGAGCCAACAAGCACGAGACAATCACCTCACGCGGAGCCTCCACTTCCCCCCCGATTACGTATGCATCGGCCATCACTTGCACACCTCCTGGCACCGACCGTCAGCTGATCACCTCAATGGCCAACATCGAGAAGGCCATTCTGTCGAAACTGACGGCGGTGCGTGGTTGCAGGAACCGCGTGGCCTTCGACTCGACATCTTACGGCCCTTCCGACAAATGGGGCAGGTCCATGAGTGGGGGCGCGGGAAAATCAAGGAGGGCCAAGGTAGTGTCTGACAAACAATGCGACTACCACATGTGCCGCCACCGCGACTCGCACTCGCGGCCAGATTGTAGGCTTGCCAGGGCGCCCCAAGCGTGACGGTGTTGCTATGATATTGCTGAAATGATGTGGAAACGTTGGTAAATACCTGGTATCAGGTATAAGAATCGTATTGGTAGTACTTGGAAGGCGTATCTTAGATGAGGACCAGGGGCTCCCAGGTGGTCCCTCACAGACCACCAAGCCTTCCTTTTCAGTCTTTCATCGTGGGAAAAGGACTAAAACAGCTCTTTTTATATATCTAAGCGAACAACACACGCGAGTAACAACGAGTACCCGTTCAATAGGCTGACCTGGCTAGGGATACTCTTTGTCCTTGCCCAAACCTTATCACACTTGAGGGTACTTTCGGCAAGACCTAGCCTTTTTTCGGAAAACGTTGTACTCGTGCTCGGTTTAGTTTTACCCGTTTGTTATTTTATTTTCTTCGATAATGTTTTCGAGCTTGCGTTCCTTCCGCTCACCCACATAGACGACCCACGATGGAGGCTCAAAAGGAAGGAGGGTCTGCTCCTCCTCGCGTGGCCAAGACCCCCAACCCCAGGGCCCCTTGCTGGGCCACCGTTTACGAAGTGCCGATGAGAACCAAGTGCCAAGTACAACAGAGCAACCTGAGGACCCGAGGACTGGATTGAAGGAGAGAGCTGCGATTACGCCACGACAACTGGCCTCGGAAAGACGATATCCTTGCTCCTTGGGAGAGCACGTTGAGCCACTCATGCCCACGGATCCGCCAACAAGACAGGCTTCAGACCTACGACCTCCTCGCTTCATTGGAGAGCCAGTCGAGCCCCTTACACCCCCGGCCATAGCTTCTCCTTCCTCAAGCTGTGGATGTTCTGACTCCCAAGACCTCGGACGCCTGGAAGCCTCTCGATGACGTTCGGCCCCTCAAGACGAAGAACGAGCCTCCTCTCCGCCAAACAGCCGACTTGGACCCTCTACCTCTAGACGAGCTGCGCCAGGCCTCTTCCACCTCTGACTCTACGACATCGAATAAGCAGAATCCGAGCAGACTTCGTCTTCAACTTCCAGTTCGTCCTGCCTCTGAGTGAGACGCGGGACTGGATGCTGCCCTGCCGGATAGCGCTGGTGCTCGTACGAGGGCACACAGCGACACCACTGTACCCAACAAAACAATCTCAGACCTTCCCCCCCCCCGCTCGCAAGAGGGTACACTCGATTTCAGTGTAGCCCCAGATTTATTTGCTGCTGGCACCTCGACTTTCGATGCAGATACGATTTTCGACAGTGACGTTCGGGAGAGAGAATAGTTTCGTTATGCTTTCAGTGCGGGACGCGCGGAAGGCTCTACGGTCACTGCTGCTAGTACATGTACTGATGGCGGAGGTGCGTCAGACGGTTTCCCTCCCATAACGCCACCGACCTCGACCCATGCTCGTAGCGCCCGCCGCATGGCACGAAACGCGTCGAACCCTGCTGTACATGCCCCTGCTGCAGACGTTGCTGTGCCAATTTCTGCTGCACAGTCCGCTGCACAAATTGCTGCTGCACACTATACTACACAAAATTCTGCTGCACGCTATGCTGCACAAATTGTTACTACACACTCTGTTGTACAAGGTAGTCCTACACGGTTTGCTGCCACCCCTGCTGATCCTACGGCTGCCGCACCCGGTTTATTCGATGCTTATTCGGTGCTTCCGACCCTGAACCCTGCGCCCTTCGCTGCCGCTCGTCGAAGCATAAGGTACAGCCCCCGCGGGTCTACGGCAGGAGCGAGATAACTCGGATCCGGCACTCCCGCCCTGCCTCGAATACCTGTTCTCCACCAGAATATCTGCGTTTCCCCGCGACTCCGGAGGGACACTTGGACTTCGGGGAACAAGACACAAAGGACGAGGAGTAGGTGGTTGGCGGCGGCGGCGGAGATGACTACGATGGTGGCAGCGGTGGTGACTATGACGGCGGTCGCGACGGCAATTATGACGGCGATGGTGGTGGCGGCGGCGGCGGAGGCAGCGGCGGCGATGGAGGCGGTTACGGCGGCAGCAGTGAGAACGGCGACGGGAGTTCGCACCGTACGCCGAGGGCTCCTAGAGGCTCCGGCGTGCCCGGAGACGGCGGCGACAACGGCAGCGGTGGTGGCGAAGGAGAGCACTTTCCGCCGAGGGTGGCGTTGATGGAGGAGAGCACTCCTCCTCCGAGGGCGGCGGTGGGGGAGCGTTCTACGTTCTTGAAGGCAGTACCCCCACAAACGCCCCCCCCGCCAGGAATTGAACCCGGGCCTCAACAATCCGTGTAGCCTCTACGTACGAACCAGCACCCCTACGCACGAACGACAACCCCCCGCCTAACAGGTGAGTACCATCAGCATTAAGCGGGATGGGGAATTTCGGCACCACCGCGTGAAGTGACCCCCAACAGGTTGACGCGTACGCCAGGTGCGTACGACACGTCCAACAACTTAACCTGTACGTCACCCTGTCGGCTATACATCACCATCGTTAACTTCCCATAACATGCAACCTTCAGTGACCTCATGTCGCCGATGACGAAACTACTCCTACCAGGGGGAGGGGGGGTACACTCTATCATACCCCAGGGGCTACCCGTCACATGAAACGTAGCACCCAAATCAGCTAGTCATTCCTCACGCTAATACCCCCCAATAAAACCGTGACCACTACCGTTGCTTTGCTGTGCAGACTACGCGGTCAGAAGATGCGGGTTGAACGTAGGCGCATAGCTGCCGCTGTTCGTCAGGTTAGGAGGAGCATTCGAGGAGGGTTTAGGTGAAAAAGCTCCGGCTGAGGTGTACCCAGCACTGCCGTAGGGTGTCTCCTGCAGGCAGCTGTCGCCGTAGTTCATGGAGGGGCGTTGGGGAGCAGCAAACGTGATCGCGATATTCAGGTGCGCGGGAACCGCCGGGCACTCTACGCCATAGTGACCCGGCCGGTTGCAGCGAAAGCAACGCCCCTTGGGTCTCCTTCGCGCACCACCCCGTGGGGGACCCCAGCCCGTCGGAGGCATCCAATTGCGGCGAGGGCATCGGAGACAGAGCCGCAGGCCTCGGTCGCTCGGTAGGTGCCTAGGCCATGGGCGGGGCCTGCCCACCAGTACCAAACCGATATGGACCAGAGTCATCCCAACGGTACCTCCATGCCGGGGCAGCCCAACGCCAAAGGGGGCCAGTTATGCCCTTCGGTGCAGCTCCGCCGCCACGTCAACCGTTTTGTTTCGGGTGACGATGTTTCTGCTGCTTTTGCTACTGCTGCTGCTGCGGCTGCTGCGGCTGTCGACCACCCTCGAACCTCCCGCCTCTCTGGTACTCTCATCCCCCGCCTGAACATGCACCTTCACCACCAGCAGCCTGGGCAGCTCCGGCGTATAAGGCATGGGGGTCTCCTACCCCTTTGACTCTCAACGCCTTGGAGGTCATCTCCTTGTTGACCTTGTCATTACCGTACGTGTCGCGCATGATCTTATCGATCTCATAACAAAGGATGGACGTGCGGGAAAGAATTTACTTGAGGCGAATTGTGTAAACAGGGAAATGTTGTTAACGATGGGTCTATTCACTTCCTCAACACTCTTGCCGCAGTCTAGCGTGTCCAACTGGTCCACCGCCTTGTCTACCCTGCCGAGAAACAACAGAGGGTCTTCTCCATCTACCTTCGGATTGTCTCGAAGTCCCTCTTGAGTCAGTGGGTTGCTGCAATTGCCCTCGGGATGTAATAATGATCCAACTCTTGCCATGCCCCACCTGGTGACATGTCCTGCTGCATGCGAAACTCGACAATAGCATATCCCGTCATCGATTCCAGCATCACACCATATAAAAAGCGCGCATCCAAACTCTCCTGCGCTGTGTGCCTCATCTCCAATTCCTCCTTTAAGACACCACGTTCGTGTCTCCTACCTTCACTGGGTTAGCTGTCGCCTTGAGGACGTGCGGGCAACCGAACGACGGCAAATAAACCTCAAACTTACTTCGCCACATACCAAAGAGGACGCGTGCTACGGTAGAGGGAGCACCTTTGGGATGAACCGTTTTCTGAACGATCGGGCTCCTTAACCCTAATTCGTGGGATTTTCATTTTTGTGACGAATAATGGTTTAAAGCATACTTCGGTCATGAGATTTCTCATCCGGCAGCACTTTTGTTTTCCTCCAAAATCATTTGTTTCGGTGAGGTATGACGCTCCTTAAGTGAGGAGCTCAGACAATAGATGGTGCAACCTCTATCGTAGCATGCGTCAGTGGGCTTCTATGTTGTCAAACTTTGGGGGTCTTGACTGAGTCCAACTAGGGCGGGAAAGGGGAACGTGCGACGTGCCTGTTTGAGCTACTTGCCCAGGTGTTGGCACAGTAGTCGTCCATGCTGCATCCTTCACAGATGCTGCTTCTTCTTCTCCTCTCCTCCCCCCACCGCCCCCCTCTTCCCGCCCCTGCAAGAAGCTCGCCCCTCCGGGCGTACAGCCTCTGCTCCTCAATTGTCCTCTCCACCTTCTCGATCGCTTCTCTCACGTATATCATCCTCTCCTCTGCTTCGACGCTAGCGTCCACGCTTTGCCACTCCTATTCAGGCATCGTTCGGAGCTGGTTCACGCCTCTCTAACCTGGCCGGGGCTACGTTTGTAGCAATTGAAGATTGACGGGCTCACTAGTGTGTTGATTGATCTCTAAAGGTGTACGTAGTTGGCACTGGAACGCGTCGTTGTGACTCAAGACAGAAATACAATACAATGTTATCTCGTACTATTACAGCGCCGTCGAGTGGGAGCTCGTGGTGAAGCTCGAAAAGGGCCTAATCTATCATGCTGCCAGACAAGGAACATCCCAGATCACTCGATGCTTATCCACCGATTTCCCACTGATTAACCGCCAATTAACCGCAGGTACACCGTTGCACCAAAGGCCTCATCAATATATGCAACTCCCTAACTACCCGTCGTATTCTTGAGAACAACCAACACAGCAGTAGGAACCACGACTGTGTGATCCGCATCTCTATGCAAGACGGCTCTAAACGAATTGATATGAGTGTGATCAAATAATAATTGCTCTGAAACGAAGTGTGCCTTCCGGTGTTGCGTGTGGAAGGTTTAGGCGATGGTCTCAAATGGAGTACGACCAGCCAGCGTTTGGTCCTCTCCAGCTCCCAGACTCCAGGGAATTTTCGAGAAAATCGTCCCGTTGGACAAGCCACTACCTGCACCATCAAGGCATATCATACCGTACGCTCATATATATCATGAAGATAGCGCAGTTCGCGTGCCCTAACAGCAGTGTTCGTTTGTTTTTCGTTTGATGAAAAGACTTTGGTTGGAGCCAAACTGTAGACGTAGACGGTTAGAATGCCGCAATGAGGCGATCCCAAAGACAGTTTCCACGCCATGGGAGTTAGTCTGCAGGCCTTCACGACACCGCTCGTAGTCGTATATATGAAGGCTGTGTGTGGGGGGGTTGTTGTGTTGAAATGGGTGCAGCGTAGTGGCGGTATTTATTGCAAATTGTATTTCCTCGTGTTAGACACATACATACGACGGTATGGAATTTCCGTCTCCCAGGTCGACTCAGGTATAGTTCCCGATAAGAGACCTCCCGGACCACCAATGGGACGGGTGGTCTTCCCCCATGCTCCCCACGCGCTTTCAGCCAAACCCAGCTTGGTATACAGTACGTATTTCAACAGCCCTTCCAGCGGCCCCCCCTTCGACTAGAGGTGGCCACAGCAGTTTGTGCCGTTTGCGCTCATCAATTTACCCACCGCCTCTCACAACCCTTTCTCTCGCCAACGACTCGTTTCATCTACGTAAATATGTATTCGAGAATAACGCTAACATATTCTCCAGGATACGATGTCGCCGACAGAGAGTACAATAGTAGGTTTCAAGGTTTAACGTGAGAAGTTGACATGATGGCAAGGAGAGTAACCCCGCGATGAACGTGACGGGGGTGACTTTTCTATCGTGGTTTTATTTCCCGTCGTCCCATCCTGTCAATAAAAACAATTTCCATCGTCAATCACCGCCCCTTCCGGTCAAAGTGATACTTCCCGCCGTACATCACGGTCCCGTCCCGTCAGTAGATGCGTTCTCGTCATATGATAGAAGAATAATGATGTGAATCGCTCGCGGAGAAACACGTGTGAATCTCTCTTGGAGAAACACGCAGGTGACTGATGGCACCTAGTGACCGTGAGGTTCACTGTTGTTCAATAGAACAAAAAAAAGCGAAATGGTTTGAAAGGTGGCGCTTATTTGGCCTTGATCTAGAGACTAGTAGTGTGTTGGGAGAGTTGGGAAAGTGAGCTCGGTGGGGCTCACAACACTTGTGTGATCGCATGGCGCCATCACCCTCATAAGCTGGTCACAACTTATTCTACATGTCTACATGACCCGCATGATACGATAATGTGTCAGTACCCGTAGTACCCCATGTTCCAGTACCCTATGATACGCTATGCTACGGGTAACCTGTACTCTACTATTATTTTTTGTCCTACCGATAATCTTACCGTAGATCGTGGTAGATCTACCGACATCGGAATAATATAAGAACAGACATGCCAGTCTTCCGTATATCCTGACATCGTACGTTATGATGCCTCCCCGGCCATTGATCAGCTCTCGCCGGGAATGAGAATCACTCCCAGTTAAGGGAATATTTTTCGGCCAACCCATTCTTGCCGAGAATACCTTTCCCACTCGAAATGATCATGCCTTTCCTTCACGAAAAGGGAATATTGCACGGGCTCTTCCCGTCAAGACATGTTTCTATCTGGTAAGAGTACTTTCCGTCCATCCGTTTCTACCGTCGTCAAAACCCCTTTTGCTGTCTGTGTCGAGACGCAACCAGCCTATTTCCCATCGAAAGCAACGAATGTCTCGGTCCCTTCCCCTCAAGCCACCGTTGTCGTTTTGCCTCTCTTCCGGTTATGGAACGAGTTCCCGTAAAACACGTAGCATCCCGCCCAGTACATGAAGCCGTTCCCGCGGGAAACTACTATACCTCCCTGTTATGAAACGCGTTCTCGGTATAAGCTACAGTGCCACCCTTCCACCTCACGAATATATACCCCGCCATAAGATACCCCCACCTCGCCTCACGGCGCTTCGCGCTGGGTGCTAGCAACGTCCGCCTGGTCGGTGAACACCCGACATGCGCCCTCCTGGCATGGTAGGCATGCGAGGGTCTAAGGTCGTTCGACGACGGCCTTGCATGAAAATGAAGTACCCCTCCCCCTCCCCCTCTCCCGTCAACAAACTATTTGAAGTCGTGACTTAGCATTCCGTGTTTTGAAGATATAAGTTCGATCTTCCTTGGACCCGTGCTCACGACCGATATACGAGCACTTTTCGGCTGAAGCGTTTTCAGGATGACGGGGCACCTTACCACAATATCGCCGACATTTCAGCATCACCTTGCGATATATATATATATAGATATATATATAATATACATATATTATGTATGTATTCATACCTAGGAGGGGCGTGGGGACGTTCGACGGGTACATATATATGATACCAGATAACCCTATTAATTTCCCTAACCCTTAGTGTTTGGGAGAGGTGCAGAGATCCTCGAGCGACCTCCCTCAGAAACAAACATGTTGCATATCTATCGTGAAACACAATCTCGATGGAAATCTCCACCGCCACCCTTTCCTCTCACGAATATATTCCCCTCCATCAAATATCCCTCCCCCGCCCGTCGAGAGTTCATCGGAGGCTATCGTCCACAGGCAAGTCCGCTTCACAGGCGGTTCATAGCAGGATGCAGCTCGCCCTCCATGCGACTCGCCCAATACCTCATGGCGCTTTGCACTTGGTGCAACCAGTGTCTGCCTGGTTGGTGAAAACCCAACGGGTTCCGTCCCGATAGTGTAGGGATGCGAGGGTCCATAGTCATACCACTACGGCCGTGCACGACATGAGAACTCCCCCCCTGCTCCCGCCAAGAAATAATTTCTGTAATCGTGACTTAGAATTCCGCTCTTTGAAGACCTGAGTTCCATTGTCTTTGTCCTATCTCTTCCTGTCAAACGTTCTGATCTGAAACAATAACGCCCCACATCGCTGCGCCCAAATTTGGTATCCACTAAAAATATGTGTTTCCTTTCTTTGTCGTCCCGTCTCGGTATCGTGTTGCCACAGTAAGCCTCGTTGTTTTGTACCTGGTATTGTTGGGTGTACGTTCGCGTTGTACAAGTCCCGACTAACACACTCAAACCTGGATAAGCTTTTTCGAACCCAGACCACACCACCACCGAAAAAACGTTTTTCTCTGAATAGTTGTAGCTACAGAGCTTACATAATATACGTAGTCGAAAGGGACGGTGTTGTCCGTGAGGGAGTCTCGACAACCAGGCGAGCTTTAGTGCAATCGCACGAAGAAAAACTAGGTTGTTGTATTGTTCGTCGTATCAAGATGTGCTGGCACACACTTGTGCGGACATATTATACGGCCTGTGTGTCTACGCGGGTTCCTACATCCCCGAATACTCGATCGACATGTATCGCAAACAATCGGTCATTCGTACAGAAATACGTAGGCAGGCAAGCGTAAGGAGATCATTATACAACCAGCGACACATGAATGACCCCTCCCTTATAGTCTCATTGCTTCCCAGTTTTGAAGACCTCCAGGCAAGTCGATCGAAGGTGATGTTAGTTTACCATGAATTGTACCTGAACGTTGTGGCCCCGAGCGTGAAAGGGACAAATACAAACGGCCGGGGTTAGTGGGTATGGCAGTTGAACCGACCGTCCACGCCTTGATAGCATGGCATCGTCAAGAAGGAAGACGAATCTTGCTTGGCGTTAGTGGTGATAGATGTCTGCTCCGTTTCGAAAGGGGTGCGTGGTTCATGGTCTAATGGCCAAGGCAAGAAACAAATGAGTTCCCCCGTTATTTCCTCGCTACACTCGGTAAACAAATGCGGTAACAGCTGATGATTGCCAAGTCAGGTCGATAGTCGTGTGAAGGACATGTGGAGGTTCGACCGGAGGAAATACCTCATCTAATAATAGTGCCGACAAACCAGCACTATATACGTGACGCGCAGCATCCACGAGGGAAGCTAAACCTCGAACTGCTGTTGGCATCTGCGAATCTATTGACGGTAGTGATATCTCGAAGAATGCGAGCGAGATGTTCGACGTACAGCGAACACAACATGACTGTGTGTGCCATGTCTGCAATGACACCCCAGACCAGACCAGGGGTATTTTCTCTCTTGGATGCTAAAACCCACGAAACGGCCGCAACTGCTACGTACGTTGTGAACGGTCCTTGTAAAAAGCTGTATGCATCGGTGATTAAATGTAATCGATGAGTCGAGGTCGGGTTTTGTGGTTTTTGTGTAGGCGTCAAATTCGAGCGAAGCAAGCACCACGACTCCACCTCGACGTTGTCACTGCTGTGTGATGTATTGCCACCGCAGTGTCTATGGGATACTTGAACCCTCGTTGCAACGCATCAAAGCAAGGCTTTCTAATCTAACCCATGAAAGCGCCCACAACCGAGAGTTCTGGTCAATACGGATTCCGTCAGCTCTCAAGTTCAAGTATGTCGACATGAGGTAACGTGCATTTTTGAAGGCATTTTGGCGGCCAGGGCGATGCTTTCGAGTTGGTATACATCGTGAACCCGACCTTATAAAATGCGCGTACGTACACGTACGTGTTGGTGGCGCACGACATGTTCCAACGCAGGTTTTCAATATAATTCGATGACACTCTACAATATAGCGCTCGTTCGTACTGTAGCCGTCCCAACCGTATGTTCCAACCCTCTCTTACTGCTGTGTGACATTCAGACCGTCACCATGGCCAAATCCCAATCAACATGGTTGGTAAGCTCGCAGTACCCACCTCTGTGATGCTCAGCCACGTGCCCGTGTTGGACTCGTAGTCGTCCAGACAAAGTGTGAGCTCATCGGTTTGATCGGTAGAGATGGCGAACTCCTGGTAGTCGAGCGTCAACCCGCTGGACTCGATCTGGCTGTGGACTTCCCCGTTGTTGTACACGTTGAGCCTCCGAACGTTTTCCGTGCCCTTGTAGAATGCGATATCCAGTCGAACAATGTCCTGGGGCTGTTCGAAAGAGTAGGCGATGCAGCACCCACCGTCTCCTTCGACTAGGTCGCCCTTGCACGACCAGCGAGAGTTCGCATCGAGACTGCTGTCTCTCGTGTTTTCAACGGTGCAGCCGTCCGGGCTGCATCCATAATCGGAAGTCCTCTCGTCAAACCCAGTGGCTGATACTGCCACGGTTGTTCGTTCGCCCGCTTCGACGAGCACTGGTTGTGGTGCCGGGGGTTGTGGGAGCGGAGGTTGTTGTGGCGAACGTGGAATTTCCCCCGTGAGCTTTGTGGCCAATATAGACTGCATCGAAAATACCACTGAATGACATGTGGACATAATATTCGGTGCTGCGGAACACTGCGCGTACACACTCCTTGCTGTTGTGCGGAACCAACGAGCCCCAGGTTTCAAAGTACACGCCTTCTTCTGTAGCCGCGACTTGGACTTTGCCAAAGCAAAAAATTAGTTGTTCGTTGGGGCCGTCGTTTCAGTCAACACAGCACCACCGAAAACTGCTTGAGTTACTACTCTGAACAGTACCTGGTGTTCAGTTACGAGGGGACTGGGGATATGTCACAATGAACGAGGTTTGATGCTTCCCATTGGAAGGCTTGTGCACTAAGGGTGCATCAGTGTGACAACTACTGTACTGTAACGCTCACCGGAAACTGGACAGGAATACGCCGTGATGGTGTCGCCAGAGGGTCCGACTGCAAAAATGTTGCAGAGCAGACGGAAAGGGACACACGCCGAACCATATACGTACGTGTCAGGACGGAACATAGGCGGCGAGGCTCGGATGTCCTTTTCACGATCGCAGGGAAACCTAACAGGGGTTGTGCGGACTGACTCTGGACACGCCTGAGAAAGGCTGCCGCTTCATGCACAGCAGTCTCAGGCCAGGAAAAATCACACCAGTACAATGAAGTTTCACTTAGCGACTACAGTACCCTGACCACGGTGTTAGCGGGGAAAGCGCATTGCATGTTGTGTGCCATCTGAAATCCAGTTCGAAACACCTTTTGTTCGAGCATACCCGCAGGCGACGATAATATAAAACTACGACAACCAATTTCTACGAGTTTTCGAGGCACAGAAACTAGCAAAACTTCAAGAAACGAAACAATATTAATATTGTTCCGGCTGTTTGTTTTGAAAGTTCCGGTGCTTATCGTTTTGCCCTTTCCCCCTGTTATATGCCTTGACGAGTTTTCGTGGGCAGAAATAACGTATTGACAAGAGTGATAAGAAAGGTGAGCCTGGAACGTTATAGATTGACCTCACGACCAGAGGGGCCGACCGCTGACATGGCTAACGAACGCGACACGCCAGGGTATTCACGTACGTATAACTAATTGAGTTTGATCGGCATTACGTACGAGTTTCATGGAATTCGACTATCTCAAGTGTGGAACCAAAATCGTTTTGTCTGCCGATCGCACTACAGTACCATACCCATGTTACGCACCGCAGCCATAGCCATTAGATCCAGCCTGGCACTCGCAGAAAACACCGTCATCATCGCATGTTGGATCTTTGGGGCACTCTGCGCAAGAAGGCGGCGGAAAACCAGACAAACGGCGGCATCTTGAGCGCCATGAACTTCTAACCTCGCCCTATCAGGGGCGAGTAAAGACAGCCGTCGCAACCAGTAGACACACAACACCCGATTTTCCTACATAATTGTAAATTGCCTTTCCGATGAAAATGGGATTTTACCTTTTGGCCCGAAAACAAACTTGTGGAGCGACGTCGACTCCACAACAGCGTTTCATTGAACTCGGACGCCCGTACTCGTGGCTCGTATAAGTACAACCTTCGGACCACTTGCTTGCATCGTCGGAAACTACACAATTTGGGTTCAACGGACAGGGGCGACTGTCTATGTATACCTTTCTACGTACTGCACCATAGAGACAACCAACTCATATACTTTCGTTGTACTGATAAAACACCCATCCTTTTGTTGAGCGACTACTCTGTGGAGCCAACTCGCCATACACCACTTTTGCTGTTGCTGCTGCTGCTGCCACCACCTCTGGGTACCAGTGATCAGCGGGTGCAATGCGTGCTTGGGGCCTACACGGAATGCACCTACTCCCTCGTCTGATGTCATGGTGTCTACACGAGATACACCTACCTGGTCTGGTATCACAGACATTTTCGAGTAAACATGATAAACGGAGTACTCGTACAATTTTCGTGAATGAGAACGGAAAGAGTTGAATTCACGCGCAAGGGTCCTTGCATCAATGTCCAAGTATATAAAAAAATGGCTACGTAAATGTGTTTGTTTAAGGCTTCACGACCTGTTTGGCACATCGAGGTACAGTAATACTTCTCAAATGGGTGAGTACACGTCAACTCCACAAGGGAAAAACGAGAACTGAAAACTTCACTTGACCATTTGGAGTACTCCAGGCATTATATTTAAACATGACACTCGTTCTTGGTGTATCAAAACGTTGATTTAAGAATTTCACAGCGATGAGTATGCCTATTTAAATACGTTGATTTACGAGTAAGTACTTCACAGCGATGAGTATGCCTGTTTAAACTTCAAGCAGCTGAACATCACTCCCCAATGTTTAACCAAAAGCGCGAGCGCCTCTGCGTTTCTGCTTGAGCTTGTAAGGAAGCTATACCCAGGTGAGAAGAGTCGCACGTCCGCCGACGGTACTGCTGCTGTTGCTTGGCAGGCGACGTAGAAGCGTGTTGCGCTCTGGGCAACGGGCGGGCACAGCAACAGCGCGCCGATTCGTAGGTCCGAAGCCTAAACAACTACCTGACTATCGGGGTTGAGCCACGGAGCGTACGTCATATTTACTGCAGCAGCAGCAGCAGAAGCAGCAGCAGCAGCAACATACCTGTGTTTGTGGAAGGCATGCAGTTGCAGCTGGTAGCAGCATGGTGCTTTACACGTAGAAGAGCGGGCATACGAGTTACGGATGCATGTGGTACGTATTGTGAACGAAGCCAGGGGTGACAGTCTACTACATACTGCGCGAGTTCCGATGTTGCGATGACTACGTACGAAAAAAGTGTTGTCGTACTGTAGTACCAGGCAGAAGGTATGTTGGCAACAGCAATCGCTACGAAGGCCCCAAGAGGAGAACAGAACATCAGCACAGAACAATACCGACGAGAACAAAAAAACGTTTAGTGTTTGGCCATGACGTCCTGCTAGTGCACGGCCTGGCACTGCTACCGACGTACTGCTGTACTGTGCACATACGGTGTATGGGCTCGATAACATGATACTACCGCTTCTCATGTCACCACAGGGCAAATACATACTTTGACTTTTTTTCGTGTGCCAAACTGGAAATTCCCGTTCTCATCGGAAAAGCAATTATCAACTTGGAAAATCGGGTGTTACATGCTGTACTACTGTAGACGTGCACTACGAGTATGTTGTCACTTTAGGCTCTACACCTGAGGACCTGTAAGTTAACATAAAGAAAAAAAAAACTACAGTATGTTTGACGCATGCTACGATAGAGGTGGCCCCATGATTTTTCTCAGCTCTTCACTCGATGAGAAGCTCTGTGCCCCACCGAAAAAAAACAAACATTTTTGGACGAAAGTTAAAGTGCTACCCGATGTCCAATATCATGACCAAACCAAAGTATACTCGGAAACATGTTGCAATTCGTACACAATACTGGAAGTCCGACGAATTTGGGTTAAGGAGCCCGATCGTTCTGGAACAAATCCAGCCAAAACCAGCTGCCTCTATCGTAAAACGCGTCGTTTGCGCGGACCAAAAGCGCTACGTACGTGCGCGATGAACAAAATCATGGCCCGAGTATTTGACCGACACATGGTACAACAACAGCACCAGAATGAAAGTTCGCCGATTGTTTGTGTTTGAGGAGCCCCTCCCGTCATTGAGGAAACCTTTCAGCTCAAACGTGCCACCGCGATCGTAGCACGCGTCAGCGACAGAAGAACAACATCGCGCTCATGCCCGTGGTCCCTTCTATTCACGTGGCCTAGTTCTCACGAGCAGGAGGGGCGGGACTTGACACAACAGTCTATTGAGATAGGAAACATGAGACGACGACAGCAAAGCCAACAGGGGAGCGTACAGCGAATTCTACAGTATATACTGTAGTGCTTTCGTTGACCATGGTTTGTTCGGGCGTTTAATGCAAACCCGCATACGGATGCGATCGGCTGGTGCTTTGCATGGACTGGCGTGGTCAAGGAATCAAGCGTTAGACGTGAGGAAAGTTTAGAACCGCCCAAAACTGAACTAAACTCTGCGGGTCATTTACCTAACGTAGCGTATTGCCCAAACCATCGATCGACATACATACATACCTGGTACGTGCATTGCATCTGTCGTCCACGGCAGTGCATATCTTTTGTACGCCATAATACGTAGCGTCTCGACGCTAGTAACCACTGATAATTTTTCACACCCAATTGTACCCCCCTCCCTTCTTCAGGGCAGTACTAATGTAGGTGTTAGATATGAAGAGCGAGAAAACGAAAGTATCCTTCGCCTGAACGGTATGCATCGGTCCGCATACGTACGTTGCATTTTATAGGTCCTCACCGCATAAGCTCAACTCGTCGAATTCTGCACGCACGTCTTCGGCATCTCTGCGATACAGTAACACGAATATTCAGCGAAAAAACAAGTCCGGTGTAGTGGACGACAGGGGTTGGAGGGACGGTGTGTCAGTAGGGAGCAGACTGGCAAGTAGGCAGGCAGGCAGGCCGACACGCCACCGAGCAAAGCACGATGTGTGTGTATTTGCAGGCTGGGCATTTCATCTTCAGGGTTGCACAAAAACAAGAAGCTTCCACGAAGCAATGGGAAGGTCAACAGTAGAGTCATCCCACGGTAGGGGCGCAGCATATTTTTCTGAGCTCCTCACATGAGCTCAATATCTCACCCGAAACATGACTTCGGAAAGATTCGTTAGCGCAACACGACCAAACATTCCAATGCGGCAGTCCAAAAACATAGATAGCATTATACAAGGTTCCCCTCCGGGACGTGCCTAGGGGAGTGGCGCAAGGACAAATCGAAAATCTACTATTAATACAAAAACATGCGATATTGTATCATACGCATAGTATCATATTGCATACTGGTAGTACATAAGTACGACGTTATGAAATATCTGCGTAGTACTATACATAAAATCAGACGTTTAAAAAACTGTACCTGCAGTTTTGAGGATAAAACATACTCGGAAATATGATGGAACCATTAATATTGACTCGACCGTTAGAGATTTGTTAAGGATCCCGCCAAAATTTGTATATATATTAAAATTTGTCAATATTTTATTGTTGTGACGCTCAAGGTCAGGATACCGCACACGCACGCACGCGTGACATATGGGACACAGCTGTTCTCGTACAACAGTAGTGGTGGGATGGTATTTGCAGAAGAAGTAGAAAAGGATGCACCGAAGAAGGGGCTGAAACTCTCGACCAAACCTCCCATACAAAAAAAAACAAAAAAACAAATGCATCGCTATGAGGATCGAACTCAAGCCTTCACATTCAAAATCGGACATGGTGACCATTTGACTATATGACCAAAAATGATTTGCCCAAATACCGGTACAGTATTATTTGTCGCGACTCGCGCCAGACGCACGACACATACATCATGCAAGCACAAGCAGGCAGCAGACAGCAGCGCACAAGAGAGAGAGAGGTGTGGTGTGATTGCTGATGACGGATGTGCAAGCCCCCGATGAAGTAACCACTAACAGCTACAGCAGTACCCGGCGAACCTGACACAGGAACGCCTGCTGCTGCTTGTGCTTCTAGGCGGGGCTGTGACCTCGTTTGTGTTCGTTGCGTGTTGTCTGATGTCTCGTAGATTTCTGGGGTGAGCTTCAGGGAAGAAACACAAACAATCGAAAATATAAGGACAGCAGTTGGTATACTCCAAGATCCTACTCGTATGCTATTAGATTAAAGAGGCCATTACATTTCCGGCTAGCGTGAGCGTGAGTCAATCGCACACATCAGGACAATTGAAAGGTAGATGGTGGATTACGGGGCAGGCTCCGATAGACACAGCTAAGCCACAGCAGAACAGCGCAGATGGGTGTGTCACCCACGCACGGTGTTACCTGCTGGTGTTTATTAGGCAGAGTTGTAACGTTGTGCTCTCTGCACATGTTATGTTGCGTATCTGTGTCTGGGCTCTCCTGTGTGCTCATGATCAGCCCGTGAAAGCAGGGCAAACAACAGGACATTACGGTATTATTTACTGGCACGTGCGTACGAAACACCGCCTCATGCAGAAAGCCCGGGAAATAGGTTTATCCACTCCCGCGGGAAAAAAAACTTCGAGCGCCCGCCACGCGAGTCACAGAGCTCGGATCGAGCCTGAACCTCGACCAATGTGTCCGGGCGGGCTTGCTGTGTCGGAGCACTTGGCGTTTTGCCGAAAAGTGCTCGTACGAAGAGAAAAGTTGCGAAAAGTGCGAAAATTTCACAAACATAACTATACATACAAGGTTCCCCTTCGGGGAGTGGGATGGTCCCCGTGGGGTGACGCAAGCTGGCATGCGACAGGGAAAAAACTATCACTCGTCATTAATAGCGGTCACTCGCCAATAATAGCGGTACTCGTAATCGTAATTGAGGAATTCTTCCTTACAAACGCAACATGATTCCATAAATTGGGGTTATATATCACCAGACAAAACCCGTTTTGTCGCGAATGGTGACGTCGATGTTGCCGAAGTTTGTAAAAAAAACAAATGTCAAGATTCGCGAAAGTGTCAGCTTTTTTCGTCGCGATTTAATATTTTGTTTTTGTTCGTGAGGAATGACAGTACTTAGGTGCCACAGCAAACAGCGTATACGTATAGGTACAGCAAGCCCTGTGTACAGTAGCAGTAAGAAATAGCGAACATTGTATGTACGAGTACTGTAGCAATTTGTGACCAATGATAGGATTCGCGAAAGTGCCAGTTTTTTTGTCACGGTTCGTGTTTGTATGTTTTCGCAATACTCGTAGAATTGATCATTTTAAAGTACCACAGCAAGCAAACAGTACGTATACATGTACCTACAGCAAGCACAGTTATAGAACAATAGGAGCGGAAAGCACAACAAACAGTTTTGTTTAACAGCAGTAGTAAAAGCAAGTAGTGCAGCAGGCGGCACTTTTTGTACCTACAGCAAGCAGCAGCAAGACACTCCCATACTATATATGCTGTATTTGGCATACATCAAGCATTGCCAACACAGCAAGCAGCTCCACTGTTACTGCTGCTGCAGTTGGTTGCTGTATGCAAAATGTCACTTTATGCAGATCATAATATGTGCAGCAGCAGTAAGTATCCAGCAGCAGCAACAGCGGTAAAAACAATGTACAGCTGCAGCAGTCACCATTCTTCTTGTGTACGCACTCTATACATACAGCAGCAATAATAGCTGCTAAGTTATACTTTTGTCGAAGATTGTACGCAGACTACCTACTTACAGTAAAATGTTACACCAACAAACCCATGATACGTGTGTATACAAAATCTAAAAACCACTTGTATAATATATTAGAGTGTTTGCGATTTATCTCGATATGATACTCGTACGTGCCGTCATGTTTTGCGTGATTTGATAAGAAATGTTACACCAACAAACCCATGATACGTGTGTATACAAAATCTAAAAACCACTTGTATAATATATTAGAGTGTTTGCGATTTATCTCGATATGATACTCGTACGTGCCGTCATGTTTTGCGTGGTTTGATAAGAAAAAAGGAAAAAAACGCCGTTCCCCAAAGTTGACCAAAAGCAATCGTAACAGAAACCAGATCACCACGAGAAATGCCCGATATCCGATCGTGTCAGAAGAAAGACTCGAAAATCGCAAAAAACGAGGGAACGAAGCAAGAGGGTACGCGAGCCCCTAGCGCCTGGCTCACGAGCACACGCGAGTCGCTGTCCGGTGCAAACTCACAAAAAGATCAGCAAGCAGCAACACTGCTGTCATATTGGTGCTATGTACTGCCGCTACCATTGTTGGTGTATCATAGTTTGGCTCGTAGATATGTAACAGCCATGCAGGTACGTATCAGAGTGTTGTGTGTATCTGGCCTTATAATTCCGGCCGGAAATGTAAAGAACGTTTGGATATTAATGTAAATATATAACAGGTTCTTACATTTCCGAACATAGTGGTGGTAGTTAAAAAAACTCCGAGCATCGTATAATATGATACGAAAGAGTGCAACCGTTTCGACAGACATGTGATGCACCAGCACACGAGCCTCACGTCCTGTGTGTAGACGTATGATACTACACAGCAGCAAGCAGCAGCAGCCTAGGATCACGAGTACTGCTGCTGTTTTCGCTGCTGTATCACGACCTGGTACGTACGAAGAGTATGCATGATACGTACCTGGTATACTTCAACACGTACGTGCTTGTTGTATTTCGAAAGGTGTACAGTCTACGAGTACAGCAGCACAGTGTGTGCGAACGGAAACCAGTGTTGCGCGGGGAGATAAACACGTACCAGGTATGTATCCACGCAGACCTGGCGATGTAGCAGTATGCCATGAAACACACATACATCAGGCCACACTGCTGCACAGTGACCGATAATATGCCCCAACGCTGTCACGCTGTGCTGCTGTTGTATAAACGCATGTTCGAAGAATGGTCAACGTGTCGTCCGATCGATGCCCTCCTTGTTGTGGCGTGCGCGTGTGCTCTTGCTGCATGTGCCCTCTTGGAAACCCATAAATTGTCCGTCATGTATAGGGCTACGAACAGGCTACAGCGTGTGGCAAAGGCGGGGCGTTTTTCACAGTAGAAGCGGGTTTCACGTTGCCCTGGTAGGCTCGACCGAGTGGGACGGGGTACCCCGCAAAACCGACTCTATTTGTTCGGCTTCGCGAGCGCCCCGCGCGGGCCACGGCCGAGGGCGAGGCCCCGGGGGCACGCTCCCCGGTCGGCCCCCCGCGGGTCGCGCCCGGCGCCGGCGAGCTCGGCCGCGAGGGGCGAGAGCGAAAACGCGCCGCCGGGCAAAAAAATCACAATCCTACTTTGTTATATTATATAGTTGTAAGGTAGGTTGTTCGTGGTATGGGGAGGTATAATTAAATAATTTAGCGAAAGAGGGAGAAGAATATGGAGGTGCTTTTAAATAATTAATTCTGTAAAAGGGGCAGGAAGTATTTATTAATTGAGTCGTCGACCGAAGTCGCCGGCTTGCACGGTTACGTACGTCCTGGAATTTTCCGCCAACGTGCTCTTCGTTCGTGGTAGAAATCACCCATGACTTAGGCTAAATTACTTCCCGCGCTCCACCCAACTGACACTTCGCCCCGTGTGCCTTGGCCGCTTCACGGATTCCGTAGCTATTTTCGATGGCAACGATGCCGGTGCCGTGCAAGACGTTGAAGGCGATGGCGCCTTGCCGTACCATACGCTTCAGGTGTAGGCAGTCGGTGGCGGGCGAGCTTTGGCTGGGAGTTGTGGATGATGGCGTCAGGCTTGTTGTGGTGGAGGAGGTCAAAACAGAGTGACTGATGGGAGGGCGGGGGGGGTGGGGTGTGCCTTCCACAATCGTCTAGCAAGTAAACATCCATACATGGCCAATCACTGCTAGGGACAGATCTTATCCTCAATCGGGGCAATCACAAGAAGCGAGCAATACCGCTAGATGCCGATCGACCGCAAACGACAGTTGGGAATGTGTCACCGTGTCTTCTCTTGCGTACATGTCACCTTTGTTAATCGTACGCTTACTCTGCCTCTCCCATAGTCATAGTGGTGATCCCCACTGTTTTCGCTGACTGACGCATTGTTGTTGTAGGTACGTAGTGGTCTCCAGTCACCAGCCACAAAATAACACCAAATCCAGGTGGAGGCACAATACGGCAAATAAATGCAAGGCCCCAATAATTTCACGAATTACCTGCTGTAGTAGTCGTCATTAGCGCATCACGTTACACCGGGGAACAGCCACTAGGCAAACAATAACACCAGGCTGAACTCACAACGCATAACAGCATGTATGGATATGGCGACACATCGACTGTTTATTGCCGAAATAGCGGGTCGGATTTTTTTAGCCTCTTCCCTAGAACACCGTTTGTTTGTTTATTCTAGCTCTTCCTGTCGAAAACAGGAAACTAATTGCACTACAGTAGCCATGTTCCCTTTGCAGTTAAATATGTATGGGCATGGTGTATCACACGTGAGCAATCATGCCAGGCCTCTCGGAACGCTAGATATTGCACCGAAAAATGCCCGACAAAGACTCTGCGTAAGACATCTTGAATAATAATGCCGTCTCCCAACTGAATCATATTGCTGCTGTCGACCTCGACCCAGCGGGAGCAAATAAATTATAACATGACACCCATGACGCAAAACAACACGAAGGATGAGTTCATCAATATAAACCACAATAGTACATAATTGTTGACAAATACTCTACGTAGTTATCTCGCAACGCTAATACCTGCTATAATTATCGTGTTCATCCTGTTTATCTAGACACCCGCGTGCTACTATTAATAGCACGTGGAGCGGTAGGCTGTTTTGTCCAGTGTGCACACTAGTCTGAGTTCTCCAGTTAAGTGCCTATTTGTAGTACTTCCGGCGGCACACGTCGCGATGCCAGTAGTGTGACTCCCTATCATGTACGTAATTTCGCTGTATTCATACGACCAGAATATTGTTTTTTGGCATTCACGCAACTCTGCCGATAGGGCAAGCAGTATAGCATACTGGACCAAACTTTCCGCAACTTCTTCAAATCAACACAATATTTTCCTGCGGGAACAAATCATTGTATTCGCTGCGGCACCCGGCCCCCGTTTCGTACATTCTCTAAAGCCTACGATACAACGCCATGTTTTTTATTAATGCATACTAATTCAAGTCATTAATTAGTTTTCACCTTCGAAGGACACGATATATATCTACCAGTGAAATAATAATAGTTTCCGGTGGTTACGCACGTGAGGAGCACAACCGGTCAGAAAATATTGAGCCTAAACGTGGTACCCCTACCGTGGGATTGCTCGGTACTAAAATGATACTTTGTTACGGGTACGATCGATGTTTCGCCAGAAATGTCTGGGGTTCCAGTGTTTGTCGTGCTTCATCGAGTAGAATGGCAGCGAGTGAAATCAGTACGTACAGTAGTACACGGCTAGCAATCAAGGGTCTGGTAAAAAATGACCGAGATGGCGTGTGTTTTTGTGAGAGCTCTCTAACCGTTGGCAACTCGGTACGATGGTACTCTACAGTACTACTGGTAGATTGTTTGAGCAAACACGGCCAATCGTAGGATGCATACCACCACTAACAAGCTCCATAAAGTCCGGACGGCACTCACGTGTGTGGTAGGCACTGAAGAAAGTTGTTACCGTCCAAGTACCTGCGCAAACAGACACAAACGTCGGCAAATAGTACCAAAAACAAACAAATCAGGAGACAGTATTCATCCACGATATTGAAACGGTTGATATGAGGTCCCTGAGATTACGAAAACCAACCAGAATATATCCCGGTCCCCGATACAGACAAGCCTCCTTCTCTCTTTCATAAAAAGTAAAGCACTTTTCGACTGACATGTTTTCTGAACGACGCAGCTTCCTAACCCAAAATGGTCTGCATTTCATGGTGATGTTGAGACAGTTTTCGTGTTTCACTCCGGCTATGGGATTCGTTCATCAGATAAGTACCGTTTTTATTATCTTCCAAAATCCTTTTCAGGGTCAAGTATCTAGGGCTCCTCAAGTCAGCAGCCTCCCATAAAACATGGTGGGCCTCTTCCACCATAGCATGCGTCATTGTGCTAAAGGAACTCCGCCTTCAGATTATATTTCGGAAAACAATTGATATAGCATACATCAATCGCAGTACGTGTCTACATAGCCGGGCGGGCAAGGGCCGGATGAACCTGCGGTAGGCAGGGGTAGGGCTACGGCAGCAGATCCTTTTTCCGGGTGCATGTAGCCTCCCATACCTTCACACGTCAAGAGGACGCATTGGTTGTTCTGCGATACTGGGAGGCGCTTTTCGCACTCACCCATGTCTACCCGGCGTATCTTGGTATGAAATCCTATTCATGTACGTCGCACGAAATTTGAAGCCATCGAACTGAACGCGAAATGCGGGCTGCAGAACAAACTGTTCGTCGGAATTACAGCAGTTGGAGTGTCAAGAACATTATTTCGACCAATCGCTGGGTTTGCTATAAACGTCAGGCTCAAGGTCGTGTCAAAACAGGTAATGTCGACACGGCAGACCAGGCGAACGCCAACGAGGGGGTTTACAGACGCTCTCCGTTTGTAGACCTGAAGTCCTCAAGACAGCTAGCTATTGTAGTTGCCCAAATCACACAGCAGTGTACCTCGTCGCTTGTGTACCGACTTGACAAATCGATTACAGACCGCAACACCGGCAAATAAAACAACAAAAACTCTTAAGAAGCCGGCGCCTTTCGGGCTGGTAGCGATCAACCTCGGGCGGACACGAGGACGTGTACCTACTGCGACCGTTTAGCGTCGACCTTTCGTTTGGGTCATGTCACTCACAAGCTTTGCAGAGCCGGCACCCCCTTGAACAGCCCCGCCCGGAGGTCAGACAGATCATTGAAGCTCAGGTCCCTGCATGAGCGGCACGGGGAGCCGTCACGTACACACGATCATCTAGGCAGTCATGCGAAAGTACGTTCCAATGCATGGTGTGTTTTCTTGCGCATCGGGGGTATGATGTTCCCGCCTCCGTAAAAGACGCATCTGCGGCACCACTCCGCATGATTGCGGTGTGGAACGTGGTATTTCCTTGGCGTAGTCGAAATCAACGCAATGCCCATTGATGTTTGACAGCGGCACCGACCAAGCGGTCTTCCCAAGTCACCGGGATTCACGGATGCAATAAACTGAAAGAAGACCGTAAAACGTATATGGACCCAAAATCGAGATATTGACTAGATCATGCTGGCATGGCCTTGCATGAATGCATGCATATGGTCCCCGGTGTGTATGGATGCCTCAAACTAGTAGGGGTGATGCAGGCATGGCCGCGCGATCATTCGCTGCTGGCTGCATCACCACCTCGCTCAAACAATTTCGCCGGTTGTGCGTTAACGTCCGCAGCAGATGCTCTCAAAAGCGCGTACAAGGCCGGTGCGACCGTTCATGAGCCATTATACTCCATGCAATAAATGCGCCATGTGTTAGGTCAGTAGTTTTTCTTGTTATCTGGTTTTCATGGATTATCGGATCAGCGACCCCTCAACAACGCACAGTGCTCCAGGCGCCACTCACAACTCGCGGAGAGACGCCAAGTTGTCGAAAACACCGCCTGGCAAGGTGAACATATCATTTCGCGGGAGTTTCCTGATTGATGATGCCGCGAAGGATGCATGGGACAAAAGGTGTCAGAGAAGTGGAGCATATTTCCGGAATGATGTGCCTTTTCTCAAGGATTTGCCGCAGTTAATCGACCTATAATTAACCGACTATCAGGTATACGTTTTGGTTGCAGGTGTCGTTCATTATCATCCCCCGTGCACTTCGTCGCGCTTAGAAAACACATTACACAACGTGTGCACGATAGGGCGGGAACAGTCCGTACTCCCACATACATCGACGTGCAGCTAAATACGCCATCCGTCTATCCATAACCATGGCCTTTTTCTGCAGTCGCAGAGAGTGGAAGTCAAGCCAGCAAAAAGGGAGTCATAAATAGGTGTTTGAGCAAATATCTTACATCTGAAAAGAGCGAAGAGGGCGCGCGGGGGGGGGGGGTGTAGTGGCTGGACGGGAAGAGGCCGCTCGTTAGTCCCACCCACCAACATTTCGGCGGTAAGCGATGCGCGTCAGCTCATGAAACTTGTCTAGTGACTGGCGCTACAGTGGAGGTGATGCCACTTTTTCCGCCGCCGCCACCACCGCGTGTGGGCCACTGGACGGAGCTGTTCTGCACCTCACTCAGACTACTGCTGTAGCACTTGAAATAACTTGTTTGGTTCAGCCTAACGACTACCTCCATGACGGTGCCTACTGCGAATCCCTAAGACCACAACATGTTTTGAGAAGACCGCGGAGGGATTGGGTACTCACTGGGCCGAATGGCTCTGAAAAGCTTAGATAGTATAGCTGTCGCTAGGAACACGCGCAGCAGGATATAAGTAACTGTCGTCAACTTGTGTGCATTGGTGGGGGAGAAAAAAGGGGAAAAGTCGACTACGTGCCCCGAGAACCCCCTCCGCCCTCTCTTCAGGCGGTACACGCGCATGATGGCGCAGGCTATAGCAATGAGGATCTGCTCCACTTGCGTGAGTCCCTTGAGTTCTGGAGGAAAATCAATAATGAAATGACCTGAAAAATTAATGGTGGTGCTGAAATGACTCCGTTTTTGTATGGTATGTCTGGAATGACTTCGATTTGAATGGTGGGCCTGAAATGACATTTTTTTTGTACAGTGGGTTTAAAATGACTTGAACTTTGTATAGGGGGATACAAATGACTTGATTTTTGTATCTGGAGTCTGAAATGACTTCAATTTGTATGCTGGGTCTGAAATGACTTGGTTCTTGTATCAGTGACGAAAATTAATTGAATTAATATAGGGGGTCTGAAATGACTTGATTTTTGTATAGAGGGTTGGAAATGACACGGTTTTTGTATGGTGGGTCTGAAATGACTCGAAATTGTATGGGGAGTCTAGATTGACTTGATTTTGGTGAAGGGGGTCTGAAATGACTTGAATTTGTATGGGGGGTCTGAAATGACTTCAGATTGTATGGGGGGTCTGGATAAACTTGATTTTGGTATGGTGGGTCTGGAATTACTTGAATTTGTACGGGAGGTCAGACATGACATGGTATTTGTATAGGGGGTTCGCAATGACTCGGTTTTTTATAGTGGGTCTGGAAATACCTCGGTTTTTGTTCGTGAGGTCTGAAATGACTTGACATTATATGGGGGGTCTAAAATGTTTTGCTTTTAGTATGGTGGGTTTGAAATGACTAGAAATTGTTTCAGGGGTCTAAAACGACTTGGGTTTTGTGTTGTGGTTCTGAAATGACTTGAAATTGTATGGGGGGTCCGAAATGACTTGAATATGGATGGGGTGTCTGAAATGAATTGATATTTGTATGGGGAGTCTGAAATGACATGTATTTTGTAAACTGGGCTGGAAATGACTTGGTTTCTGTATAGTGGGTCTGAAATTACTTGGTTTTTGTACGGTGGGTCTGATATGACTTGAATTTTGTATAGAGGGCCTGAAATTACTTTATTTTTGTATGGGGGCTCTGAAATAACTTTATTTTTGTATGGGGGGTCTGAAATCACTTGAAATTGTAACGGGGGTCTAAAATGCCTTGGTTTTTGTATTGTGGTTCTGAAATGACTTGGAATTGTATGGGGGGTCCGAAATGACTTGAAATTGTATAGTGGGTCTGAAATAACTTGATTTTGCGTTGAGGGTTTGAAATGACTTGATTTTTCTATTGAGGATCTGAAATGACTTGTTTTTAGTATATTGGGCTGGAAATTACTCGAAATTGTATGGAGCGTCTGAAATAACTTGCTTTTTGTATGGTGGGTATGAAATGACTTGAACAACTTGTGTGCAGTAGTGGGGCAAAAAAAAACAGGAAAAAAAGAGGGTCACGGGTTCGAAACCGTGTTGACCACGTTTTTTTCCCGTTAGAGTTGCAGTACATTTACTATAGAAAAAGAAAAACTGGCTGTACACACAACTTGTACGAGTAGGGTAAAAGGTAGTACATGGGCTTGTCAACACGACGGTCACGGGTTCACATGTACTACTCACAAAAAAACAATATATATTAGAGTACAACGAAGTACACAGATAAAATTATGAGAATATGTTGGATAACAACGTATTAGACAAATACAATTATGATAATTATATGAGACGTGCCGACAGAAAAGTGCAGACCGATTAAACTGTTTAATCAAGTAAAAAAACGGTCGACGCTTTCTTGCAAGGGGTGCCTATCACGAGAGACTTGGTCAAAATCAGAAACTCGCATTCGCTCGAAATTTGTTAAAGGACTTACACATGACCCCCGTGCTCTTACGCCAAATTACTGTAGTTCGCACACACAGTGACAACGGTTCCACTGGACGACAAATACGTAACCCACGCAGGGGTATTAGGTCGTGCAATATCTATCTCCATCACTTATTTTTAAATCCAGCCAGAGCTCGAATTGCGATGTAGAGATGCACTCACAATTCGGTAAGTGACGTCAAATCGTCGAAGACGCCGGCTGGTAAGGTGACAAGGTCATTTTTCCTGAGGCGCCTGGTTCGACAGGACGCCAAAGGAACGGCAGACGACAGGAATCATAAAAATGGGGAGGCGCTGAATACGTTTGTCTCCCAAGATGCCCCACGTATGAATCGGCAGCTACTGGGCTACGAGCACACACGCATGGGATCGTCGGAATCGCGTTCATTGCGGTACATATACATGCACATGGTGGTCCATTTGGACCAAACATGACGTGCGACGAGAGAGACGCGTTCTGCGATAGACGGGCACCACGATGTTTTTCGCGAGCTTGTTCGATAGACTACTCTAGTAGGTCTATACTAATAGTATTTCATATGTACTAATAGTATGTCATATATACTAAAAGTAAGTTAAAATATGGCTTCGGTGGAAAATCATATGTGCTGCGATATGTCCGAGGAACAATCCCATGCTCTAGAGTAAAGCATGAACAATACTGCAACGCAGAACATGAAGCTCCGACGAGTTTCGGGTACAACGGAGCCTTGCCCTTCAGAAATCGATCAGCTCCAACAAGTGCTACTGTTATCGTAGCAACGCGTCGGGAGAACAAAACAGCAGTGCACATACCTCCGCAGCTTCCGCAAGGATTCGCGAAGGGAGGGTCTACCGGTGACGGATGCAACGGTAGAGGTGCATCGTGTTTGTTTCTCAGGGTGGTCAGTTGGAGAGCTCATACCTCACCAAAAACTGATTTTGGACAAAACTAAAAGTGCTACGTAGCCGACGCAATATCCTGGCTCAAGCATAAAATGAAAAACGTGGCAAAACGCAACAAATGAAGATCAAAGGGCGCACAAAAAAACAAATTATCGACCCCCCCCCCCCCCCCCCCCCTCCCTTATATTGGAGGGAATAAACCGGACCGTTGTGATCCCAGAAAACAATAAGTCATTTTTTGTTCACTTGGTATTTTAGTATACCCCCCCCCCCCCCTAACGTCATATAAATATATGATATATTTATAGGTTGGGTTGGCGTCGGTTGGCAACGACGCTGTAAAACACGCCACTCGCTGCGTGAGCTAGACAACCAGGGTGCCGTTTTTTTTTGTTATTTTTTTTTGGCGGTCACCAAAGCTGGCGGTCGAGTAGATCATTTGTGCGGGGTGGAGAACCTTTGTTCCGCATAAGGGGAATGGTCGTATCACGTAGTGTTAATATGGTAAGGCGTCCGTGAGGCAGTTACATAGTAAAACCCATTGCTGTCTCCGGAAGTGGCCACACCAGAAATTAAATTAACTCATTGAAGCTGTCGTCCATATGCAAGTCCGCCTCAGAGGCGGTTCTTAGCAGGATGCAGCTCACCCTCCATGCGACTCGCCCAATACCTCATGGCGTTTCGCGCTTGGTGCAAGCAATGTCTGCCTGGTTGGTGAAAACCCAACGCGCTCCGTCCCGGCATTGTAGGGATGCGAGGGTCTATGGTCATATGACTACGGCCGTGCACAACATGAGTACACCCCCCCCCCCCCCCCCCCCCGACCAGCGAAAAAAAAATAGGGGGTGTCTAAAACCAAGTTAAAAAAAGGGAACAAAAACCGAAAAAAAATGTTTTTTGCTCATTTCGTCCTGTGATCACAGCGATCCAGTTTGTTTTTCATTCTGACCTTCTTAGGTGTGTGGTGTCGTTTTCTTTTTTTTTGTGCGCCCTTGGAAGATCCGACGATTTTCGGCTAAGGAGACGCGTCATTCAGAAATAGTTTCAGGCAAAAAGGTCTAGCTTTATCGTAGCACGCGTCTACACCCAACACGATAACATCATCGAATACGTTTGTTTGGGCAACCCGATGAGCATTCCTATGCGCTACTGCTGTCCTCAACCGAAAAACGTTCGTGCAAAACATTATCATAACTAACCGGTACTTTACTGGATCAAGGTGCTCAACCGAACAGAAAATCTCAAGTAAAAACAATGTGCATACCCTACGATGGGATGAGCCCGCCACTGCTAAAAGAGAACATCATCAGGCCCCACTCACAAATCTTGCAGCGATGTCAAATTGTCGAAGATGCCGGCTGGGACCGTGGTAAGGAGATTGTGCGAAAGATTGCTGGTTTTGTCGTTACGCAAGAGGCGACGGGCAGCACTCAGCGAATACTAACAGGAAGAGAGAGTTTTTTGTATGCGTCTATATACCAGGATCGGTACACAACGCGACGATACGTCAACATACCCCAGGTCTCGTGAACCAATCATGTACATACGTAGTATTTTCTCTCTCGCGTCAAGACAATGTGGGATGACTGCCAAAGAGCCCTACGCGCACCCAAACCGGGGAGGGTGGAGGGGCACCCCCAAGGAACGATGCAGGCAAACAGTCTGGCAGTTTCTATTTCGAGGGCGAATACTGCAAGAGCACAAGGGAAGTTCATTTGAAATGGGGGTGAGGATGTCGTCGGCGTCCAAGGGCCATATGTATGCCGCGCGCACGAGTGTGCAATGGCAAGCAACCCTAGAAACTGCGGGAGCATCACAGCAGTGCGGTAGGAGGCAGGCATATCGACCGGGTGCGTGTTAAGAACGCGTTGCACCCTTATCGATAAATGGTGCGTTTGCACGAGTATATATATACAGGTTTCCTTACTTACAACAGTACAGGACAATTGGTTAAAAACGGACAAATTGACCCCGGCTGAATTTCTTGTTCGGCAGACGGTTCTTTCTGCACTAATTGTAACATTCAAGACTCTCGGGGTTTTTTTTTTTCTCCTATCAACAGCACCCTAGCGTTCTCACTACTAATAGCCCGTTTCGTATGTAGATCTTTACAGTAGCTCCCCCGCCCAGACGCCCGACAAGCTCATACTTTATGCCGGCTCACTCACAGTCTGCGCAAGGCAAGCAGGCCAACAAAGACGCCGGCCGGCAATGTGGTGATCTCATTTTCCTGAAGAAACCTGGCGGATCAACCGACGAAGCGACCGCGAGCAGAAGTGTAGCCCAGTATCAGTTGCCTATATTGTTGGAGGACTAGCCGTAGGACTGACGATACATATGACCGCATGTTTTTGCGGTGTGGCTCGCCCGCAATATCAATCACTACAAAATCGGTATATGTCAAAACGAAAAACAAATACGTTTGCGTTTATACTCCGACGTCATCGTCGAGCACCGGCGGCAAACGAACGCGTCCAAGGCGGAAGCCCCACTCCATATCGGGAAGGAATTATTTACTACAGGAAGCAACTTGGCCCGGCTACAGAGCGAAAGCAGGTAATCGTTCACTCGGGCTCATCCAACGGAAAGGGTTACGCCTCGAGACTTGCGTAAGTGTCAATCGGACCGGTTGAGTTTCTTTCTCAAGCGAGAAACAAACGGTTTTAGTAGTAAGATGATTTCCCTACGTCTACAGTAGTAACATTTGTTGCTTGTGACTACAAGGGCGCAACAGCAAGGAAATGATGGTTGGGTCTGCGCGGACAGAACGTTGTCGAAGCCGTATTTCGGAGTGCGATTTGTTATTCTTATATGAGGAGCTCCGATGATAGGCCACCAGCCCTACATGGTGGCAGTGCTCCCTGCACAGATCTCAGGACTCGCAGACAAGGTTACTTGCAGGGTACCGCTGTGATACAATACGCGGTAAATTACATTCTACACAGGAATATAGGACGACCTACGTACGGTATAGACGTATGCGGGACCACAACTCGCTCAACGCGTTTTTCTTGCCGTCAGTATGATACAAAATATGAGACATTGGAGTTGCTAATGCATGCGGCATTCGTGACTCGCGAAAATTGGGGTGATATACCTAAACCAGCTCGTACGAGCTCGCCTCGGTAGAAACCTATTTTTTATGATATTGTGTTTGTACTGGATTACAGCATGGGAGAAAAGCAAAAACAAAGTGCCACTCGATTTTCAATATCGAAGCATTGGTATATCACGAACACTCATATCGGATATTTATGGCAACTCCGACGACACCGGGGTAAGGCGCCCAGTCAGCTATAGACCTAGTCTCCCCTAAACGTGCCTGGTGCCGTCCCAGACAGAGCTCTCTCATAATACTTGTAACGATGTCAAGGTGTCGAAGAGACCGGCTGGCAAGGTCGTGAATAGTAAATACCGACATATTCCTGATTCGTCCTTGGGAATTTAAACAGGCGGCGAAACACGAGTCACAGACAGACACGATAGGCAAAGCGTGCAACCGAGTCCCCGCCGCAACAAGAGCTCCACGAGACGGATGTCTCGCGAGCTAACAGAACCGCATATACTCTGGAAGGGTCAGGGCGAAGCCAGTGGAAACAATATACCCCAAGGAAAGTTGATCGGCATGTCGAAAGCACAGCTGTATGGCACGAAAACAAAAAAATGTGGCGTATAACTCTGCCCCCCGTAAGTGACGACATATCGGGTGTAAGCACGGCATCCCGGCCCTCCCTCCCGTTTTTAGATAGCCGAAATTATCGGTTCGAACATACCTAATCGGTGCTACAGAAACACCTTTCGGGTGATATACTCTCTGAATGATCGGTTGTTTAATCCAAAATCTTCGGTCTTTCATCCTTGTGCTTCGTTTTTTGACACTGTAAAGCTACGTGATGAGATTGTTCATTGGGTACAAAGCTCGTACATTTTCCTCTAAGATCAGTTTTTAAGATGCGGTGCAGAGCTCCTCGTCAAGCGACCACTCGCATAAAAGACACAGTGCACCTCTACCGTAGCACGCATCCACTGGTACCGCTCGCGTAAAAACGTGTCGTAGTTGTGAGGCGATAAGCGTCAATCGACCAAGGGACTATCCCGTTTCTTTGCAGGATGGAGCTTCAAACGCTTATCGTTTGCGCGACATGGGCACCGCCGTGGGACTCTTGGTTACTCGGCGACGGCAAGATCGTCCAAAACAGGTCCAATTTGGCGTGAGGTAGAGAGCCACGCCCTCGAGTAGCAGTAGCCTAAACGCGATGGTGAAAATGAGAGTACCCGTCTTACCGTAGCGCCAGTCACCTGGTAGGGATATATGCCGATTGTCGACGCCTTTTATTCTGCCCCTGAAGGCGGTGCACATGGCTTCGGCAATCTACACCGTTTCTCGCTCGTTCTCGGTCTAGCCACCGCCAAGCAAACTACCTAATCCGGGGTCACTCACAGGTTCTCCAGCGACGGTGAATTGGCGAAGATGTCGGTTGGCAAGGATGTGACGCCATTGTCCCTAATATCCCTGATTGCCCATTATGAGAGAGGTCGGCGAGCGGGAGTTAAGCGAAAAACAAACGGTTCTCCAGTGCAACGCAGTTACTTGGGATGCGACTTCGACCGCGAGGCAACCAGACTACAAGTTTCTCGATGGGGAGCGTTCAGCGTCGGAAATATTGTCTATCCCGTAAACACGGAATCACGCATATCATCGTAGCGTGGACGGACACCAGTAACTAACGACGACGACAACAATATCGTCAGTATCAACGTAGGAAAGGTGGAGTTGTGCAATTGCTGAGGGAGTGAGTTGTTAATGGTATGCGTTTGCTCGATACTGGTGTCCAGATATCTGGGGGTTTCATACTGGTCTACGGAAATTGGAGCTATATATTGTGTGGCGAGGCGATATGATCTGAGATGAGAAAGCGCAAGCCTCGACGTGGATGTAGCTCCCTACGGGGGGCAGTCGACGATGATGATGATACTGCCTGTGTATTTGTGAGTGCTGCAGCCGGTGACAATTCTGGTGCGGCTTACTTGGTGTGTTGTTCAGGTGGGGGGATCTCTGACAAAACGGTATTGACCTAACCAGGTGTGTGTTGGGTGGTTTTGTGGATTATCTACTACGCTTCCTCCACGACTCCGGGTATAGCCACGCGTGCCAGCAAGTGACGCGTTCGACAGCGGCGTATACAAAATGAGTGTCACGAACAATTTCAATTTTTGGATTACCAGGGACGTCGGCAGGTAAACAGGGATTACTCCCATGTATGCGCCAACGTTGCAGTTCACTCGGCGTGTGAAACGGCGGGGCGTCGCCACGTAAGCGTTCCTTGTTTTATTTTCACAAGCGATGCAAACACATGTTACCAGATTCCTGGATGTAAGTGTTACTGGGACCGGTTGAGTTCCTTCCTCAAGCGAGAAACTGACGGTTTTAGAATGATGGTTTTCATACGTGTACAGTAGTAACATTTGTGGTTTGTGACTACAGGAGCGAAACAGCAAGGATAATATGGTTGGGTCTTCGCGGACAAAATGTGTTCGAAAACGTGTTTCGGAGTGCGATTTATGATTCTTCATATTTGGTGAGAAGCTCAGAAGATAAGCCACCAGCCCTACATGGCGGCAGTGCTCCCTGCACAAATCGTAGAGCTGGCAGACACGTTTACTTGCAGGGTACCGCTTTGATACAACACGCGGTGTATTGCATTCTCCAAAGGCATATAGGACGACCTACGTACGGTATAGAATTAGGCGGGACCAGAACTCGCTCAACGCGTTTTTGGTGCTTCGTAGGGGTACGATACACGCTGTTTGTTTTTAGTAACTGACCCAGGCAACCAGTCAGGCTGGTTGGTGCCAAACCGCACCGCTCGCTTACAATTCTCGGAGATTGGACAAGTCGCTAAATATGCCGGCTGGCAAGGTGTCCAAGTCGTTGTATGCCAAGCTCCTGATTCGGGGTTGAGCAAAAGAGAGGCGGCCGCGAACAGAAAGGAACGCTAGATGTGAAAGCGAGCGAAGCCGAGTTGAAGCAACATTGTGTTTGACTGCAACGCGATACGACCATGCGCAACCATGTTGGCCGCATCCAACACTGCCAGCACACTCTGCATCGCGGGCAGCAAGTGCCATGAGTGCGATCACGTATTTGATGCAAGCAAACATTGTGGCGTAACCTATACCAGGTGCAGTTGTGTGGAGGCTATATTCATGGTTACCAGGGAGCTTAACGTACCCAGCCGTAAAAAAGACGCACTTATTCCTTGAAACAGATAAAAACAAGGATAGAACTGGTGTAAACACAAAACAGTCAGGATCAACCTGTTCTCTGATGGCGTGAATCATCGACTGGTACGTAGGCATCCAACAACAAGCTTGCGTACATGCGCGACTTTACAACGCCACCCCCGCTTCACTCACGCACTGTACTTGTGCTGGGTTCAGCTAACGCACATCAAGCATCTGCTAATCTAGTGGCGTATTCCACCTTAGCAGCAGACGCATGCCATGGTACTGGCGTACCGTGAGTTTTCCTTGAGGATGGAAAATTAGTATGAGGTTGTATTTTCACTTGATTACAGTATTAGAGAAAAGCAAAACAATGACTCCCGACTTTTAGTCTCGAAGCCTTGGTATATCACGAAACATGTTTTATCGAACATTGATGGTACATCCGACGACGACGGGGTTAAGAGCCTCGTCAGCTAGACCTAGTCTGCCCAAACCACGTATGGTACTGTCCCAGACATATCTCTCTCAATACCCGTAGCGATGTCAAGGTGTCGAAGATGCCGGCTGGCAAGGTCGTTAGGTGATTGCCCCAGATTATCCTGATTCGTCGTTGGGAAATTAAACAGGCGGCCAAACATGAGTCACAAACAGACACGATAGGCAAAGCGTGCAACCGAGTCCCCGCCGCAACACGAGCTCCACGCGACGGATGTCTCGCGAACTCACACAACCGCTAACCCCGCCCCCCCCTCTCGCAGGGAAGGGCCAGGCCGAAGCTGATGGAAACAATGCACGCCAAGGAAGGTTAGTCGGCGTGTCTAAACCACAGCTGAGTGGCACGAAAACGAACAAAGAGACGTATAAACTCCGCCTCTCTTAAATGCAGACATATATCGTGTAAGCCCGGCCCTCCCCGTTTTTAGACAGCGCAGATCATCGGTTCGAATATACATGACTGTTGCTACATAAACACCTTTGGGGTGATATGCTCTCTGAATGATCCGGTTGCTCGATCCCAACTCGTCGCACTTCATCCTGGTGTCTCGTTATTTTTCACTGTTAAGCTACGTCATGATATTATTCAGCGGGTACGAAGCGCGTTTATTGCCTCTTAAAACCAGTTTTTGGGTGAGGTATGATGTATAGAACATACTCTTCAAGTGACCCCACTCATAAAAATCCCGGTGAATCTCTACCCTAGAATGTGTCACAGGTACCGCTCGCGTAAACGTGCCTTGGTTGTGGGCCGATCAGAGTCAATCGACCAAGGGACTATCCCGTTTCTTTTACAGGATGAAGCTTCTGAGGCTCAAGGTTTTCGCGACATGCAACGCCGTGGGACTGTTGGTTACCCGGCGACGACCATATCATACTTTTATCAGGTCCCATTTTGCGTGAGGTACGGAGCCGCTCTCTCGAGTAGCAGTAGCCTACACGCGATGGTGAAAATGAGAGTACCCGCCTTACCGTAGCGCCAGTCACCTGGTAGGTATATATTACTAACGTCGACGCCTTTCATTCTGCCCCCAAAGGCGGTGCGCATGTCATCGGTAATCTACACAGTTTCTCGCTGGTTCTCGAAATACCTAATCCGGGGTCACTCACAGGTACTCTAGCGACGGCAAATTGGCGAATATGTCCGTTGGCAAGGATGTTAAGTCGTTGCTTCTCATATCCCTGTTTGGCCATTATGCGAGAGGTCGGAGAGCGGGAATTAAGCGAAAACCAAACGGTACTTCAGTGCAACGCAGTTACTTCGCATGTGACTTGGACCGCGAGGCAACCAGACTACAAGTTATTCAATCGCAAGCGTTCAGCGCTGGAAACGTTGCCTCTCCCGTACACACTGAATCATGCATATCATCGAAGCGTGGACGGATACTAGTATAGCTAACGACGACGATAAAAATATCTTCAGTATCAATGCAAGAAAGCGGAGTTGTGTAATTGCTGAGAGAGTGAGTTGCTTGTGGTATGCGGTTGCTCGATACTGGTGTGCGGATACCTGGGGGTTTCATACTGGTTTACGGAGATTGGAGCTATATATTGTGTGGCGAGGCGTTATGATCTGAGAAAGTACTTGGAAGTCTCGGCGTGGATGTAGCTCGCTACGGGGGCAGTCGATGGTGATGATACTGCCCGTATACGTCGTGTATGTGAGTAGTGCCGCCGGTAACATTCCTTGTGCGGCATGCTTGCGGTGTTGTTAATGTGGTGGAATTTCTGACAAAACGGTACTGACTTGACCTGGTGTGTGTTTGGTGTTCGGTGGTAGTGTGAATTATCTACTACTCTTCCTTCACGCCTCATGTGTAGCCACGCGTGCCAGCAAGTGACGCGTTCGACAAGGGCGTCTAAAAAATGAGTGTCACGAATAATTTCAAATTATCGATTGCCAGGTACGTCGTCAGGTAAACGGCGATTACTCCCGTGTATGCGCTTAACGTTCAAGTTTGCTCTGCTTGTGAAACGGCGGGTAGTCGCCACGTAACCGTGCCGTTTGTATTTTCGCACACGATGCACACATCATGTTACCAGATGCCTGGACGTAAGTGTCACTGGGACCGGTTGAGTTACTTCCTCAAGCGAGGAACTAACGGTTGTAGTATGATAATTACCATACGTGTACAGTAGCAACATTTCACAAATGCTCTGAGTATACTCGACACTCCGAGTATACTCGGAGTATTGAGTATGTTTCGTACTCCGAGTACTGAGAGTATTAGAGTACTGGTGGCCTAAATACCCGGAGTACTTGGAGTATGAGCAGTACTGAAGGCCCAAATAATCCGAGTACTGGGCGCATGAGCAGTACGTAGACTCGAGTACAAGCAGTACTCGGAGTAAAAACATCTTAAGTACTCGGAGTACTCCGAGTATCGAGAGTATTGGACACCAAAATACTGCGAGTACACAAAGTACACCTGAAGCAAGTTTTTTTTCGAAAATACTCTAATTATACTCCGAGGTAACGGGAGCATCTGTGATTTTTGAAATGCTATAAACGCCAGTCACATGCTCCCAGAACCTTAGAGGAATGACGCCCGAGTCTTAAACATGATGCAAAGATGCTTTTAACGTACTTCACACTCCGAGTGTACTCCGAGTATCGAGTACATTTCGTTCTCCGAGTACCTAAGAGTATCAGAGTACCGGCGGCCTGAATACTCGGAGTACTTGTAGTGTGAGAAGTACTGAAGCCCCAAATACTCGGAGTACAAGGAGTGCCCGCAGTGTCGGACCCCGAAATACTCCGAGTACCAGCAGTATCGAGAGTGTTCATACCCGAAATACTCCGAGTACGAGCAGTATCCCGGAGTATTGAACCCCTAAATACTCCGAGTACACGAAGTACCTGAAGTATTTTATCTCCAATACTCGTTACTTTACTCCAAGGTACTCGGAGCATCTGTGCAACATTTGTTGTTTGTGACTACAGAAGCGCAACAGCAAGGAAAATATGGTTGGGTCTGCGCGGACAGCATTTCTTCGAAGACGTGTTTCGGAGTGCAGTTTATGATTCTTCATTTATTTTTAATAGCTCAGAAGATAGGCCACCAACCCTACATGGCGGGCTAGCAGACATGGTTACTTCCAGGGTACCGCTATCATACACCAAGCCGTACATTGCATTCTACAAAGGCCTATAAGACGACCTACGTGCGGTATAGACGTAGGCGGGACCAGAATTCGCTCAACGCATTGTTCGTGTTTCGTAGGGGTAGGATATACGTTGTTTGTGTTCAGTAATTGACCCAGGCAACAAGTCAGGCTGGTTGGTACCACCCCCCACCGCTACTTACAATTCTCGAAGATTGGACAAATCGCTGAATATGTCGGCTGGCAAGGTGTCCAAGTCGTTGTGTTCCAAGCTCCTGATTCCACGTTGAGCAAAAGAGTGGCGGACGCGAACATAAAGCGGACCAGCGAACGCTAGTTGTGAAAGCGAGCGAAGACGAGTTGAAGCAACATTGCGTTTGACTGCAACGCGACACGACCATGCGCAATGATGTTGGCCGCATCCTACACTGCCAGCACACTCTGCATCGCGGGCAGCAAGTGCCATGAATGCAGTCATTTTTTGGTGTACACAAACATTGAGGCGTACCCTATACCAGGTACAGTTGTGTGGAGGCTTTATTCATATTTACGAGTGAACTGAGCGTACCCAGCCGGAAAAACGACGCGAGTGTTCCTCAAAATAGAGGAAAATGATAGATTGGTGTAAACACAAACATGTCAGGATAAACCTGTTCTCTGACGGTCTAAAGCTTCGACTGGTAGACATCCAACAACAAGCTTGCGTACATACGCGACTTTACAACGCCACCCCCGCTTCACGCACGCACTGTACATATGCTGGGTTGAGGTTAACGCACATGCAGCATCTGCCAAATCGGTGACGCATGACACGTTAGGGGCAGACGCATGCCATGGTACAGGCGCACCACGAGTTTTCCTCGAGGATGGTCTCTTGAGGAGCTGAATACCTTACCCAAAACACAGAGTTTTCGGACGAAACTTGACGTACTGTGTACCCGTTTAACCAACACCATTGCCTCAAGTATAAAATGATACATACGTAGTGAGGCACAGGAACTGCTGTACACCTCCAACCCGAAACCCGCTTTTAGAGGTAGCCTTATACGAACTACGACCCGCTGAGCAATGCCATGCACCAGGTATAACATAATACATAGCGCGACACAAAAACCTTGATTCTGACCAGTTAGGGTCAAGGTGCCCCTTTGGTAATAAACAACAGAGTCATTGAGTGTTGAGAAACACATACTTTTCGTTTTTTTCAAGCGGCAATACTATTTATCGTATAATAACACCATGGTATCAGTACTCCTTACGGAACACGGCATAGCTTCAGTTCCAACGCTCAGACCTCGGACAGTCCAACGGATAGCTTGCTCGGTGTAGTCTCTGGGAGGTGTTGGAGCTCATAGATCTGCAAGGGAGCGTAGCTATCACTGTGTTTGCATCACTAAACGAAAGTGCTCCGCAGCAAGACGTTTGATCGTTTCGACGCTCCTGTTTGGTATTTACACTCTGCTGTGACATCGTAGGACGCTACGGACGGTCGAAATAGAGACCCAGGTAGGTTTACCCACCAGTGCTCGTCGTTCTGGTGTAAAATCTAAGTTTAATCAGTATCACCAGCCGGAGAAACTGTCATTTGTTTTGTTCGTCTTGGGTTCCAGGGGTATGGCGCAAATGAGTAAGGAAGGGGAACTTTTCGTGATGAAAAGGCGTCGGATCGATACGCTTCCCAAGACACAAATGTTGACCAAGACCTACATTTTCTACACCTACCAATCGGTGGGCAGTCTGAGTATTCGAACTAGCGAATTGGCGTTTCCCTAGGGAGTCATGAAAAGGTAGACCTTTTACCAGAAATAGTATGGCAACTGAAAAAAATGAAAAGGATATGTTTTACATTTACTCCCATATGTTTTGCCCGAAGCCCCTCAAGACACCTGGCCAATCAGTAACCAATATTGACAAAAAAAAGTGATGTGCGCCTATCGTAGCTCGCCTCGGTAGGAACTTACGATTTATGATATTGTTTTTGCACTTGATACAAGTATGTGAAAAATACAAACACATGTGCAACCCCAGTTTTAGTGCCGAAGCCTTAGTATATCACAAACATTTAGGTCGAACATGTATGGCAACTCTGATGACACAGGGGTAAGGCGCCAAATCAGCTAGACCCGGTCTGCCCTAAACGTGTATGGTACTCTCCCAGACAGATATCTCTCACAAGAATCGTAGCGATGTCAAGGTGTCGAAGATGCCGGCTGGTAAGGTCGTGAGTTCAATAGACGCGATATCCCTGATTCGGCGTTGGGAAAAAAACACAGGCGGCGAAACATGAGTCAGACGAAGACACGAAAGGCACAGCTTGCCACAGAGTCCCCGCCGCATCGAGAGCTCCCCGCGGCGGATGTCTCGCAAACTCACACAACCGCGAATACCCCCCCTCGCGCAGGGCAGGGCCAGGCCGAAGCCGGTCGAAAAACACTTTCCTAAGAAAGGTTTATCGGCGTGTCGAAAGCACAGCTGAATGGCACGAAATTGAAAAAAAAGAGGAGTCTAAACGCCGCCTTCTTCAAATGACGAACCTATTTGGTGTAAGTACCGGCATCCGGCCCCCTCCCCGTTTCTAGATAGCGCAGATTGTCCGTTCGAATTTACCCGACCATTGCTACAGAAATATTTTCGGGGGTGCAATACTTGCGGAATGATCGGGTTCCTTAACCCAAAATATTCGGTATTTCGTGCTTGTTTTTCGTTATTTGACACTGTAAAGCTACGTCAGGTCCTGATATTGTTCATGGGGTACGAATCAATTTTATTTACCGCTAAAATCATTTTTTGGGTAAACGTGTAGTAGAGCTCCTCAACCCGACGCTCTCATCAAAATCCCGGTGCACCTCACGCATAGCATGCGTCACGGATACCGCTGCCTTAAAATTATCTTAGCTGTGAGCCGAAAACGAGTCACTCGACCAAGGGGCTGCCCCAATTCTTGCAGGGTGAAGCTCCTAAAGCTCAAGTTGTTCGCGACATGCAACGCCGTGGGACTGTTGGTTACCCGGCGACGACGAGAGCCTCTTAAACATGTCCAAGCTTGGGTAAGGAACAGCGCCACTCCCTCATTAGCGTAAACGCGATGGTGAAAATAAGAGTACCCGCTTTACCGTATTCCAGTCACCTGGTAAGGATATGCGCCAATTGTTGACGCCTATAATTCAGCCCAGCTAAAGGCGGTGCACATGACATCGGCAATCCACGCAGTTTCTCGCTCGTTCTCGGTCTAGCCATTTTGTCGACCAATTTATATAATGCGGGGTCACTCACAGGTCATCCAGCGAGAATAAATTGGCGAAGGTGCCCGTTGGAAGGGTGGTGAAGGCATTACTCCTCATACTCCTGGTCGGCCATGATACGCAAGAGATCCGCGAGCGGGAGTTAAGCGAAAACCAAATTGAACTCCGGTGTAACGCAGTCAGTTCAGAAGTGACTTCGACCGCGATGCAACCAGACCACAAGTTTTTCAATGGAAAGTGTTCAGCGTTGGAAATACTTCCGCTCCCGTAAACGCGGAATCATGCATAGCATCGAAGCGTGGACGGATACTTAGGGTACTTAACGACGACGACAAACATATCGTCAGTATCAATACAGGAAAACGGAGTTATGCGACTGTTAAGGGAGTTATTTGTTTGTGGTATGCGGTTGCTCTATACTGATGTCTGGATATCTAGGGGGTTCATACTAGTCTGCGGAGATTGGGGTTATATGCTGTGTTGAGAGACAATATGATCTAAGATGAACCGCGGATGCCTCACCGAGGATGAAGTTCACTACGGGGGCAGTCGACGAAGAAAATTATTCTACCCGTGTATGTGTGAGTGGTGCAGCCGGTGACATTTTCGTGCGGCTCACCTCCTGTGTGGGTTATGTGGTGGGGTCTTCGACCAAACGGTATTGACCTAGCCTGGTGCTTGTCTGGTGTCCGGTGTTGGTTTACATTATCTACTGCTCTTCCTCAGGGACTCGTCGTATAGCCACGCGTGCCAGTAACTGACGCGTTCGACAGCGGCGTATACGCAACTGATTGTCACGAAATATTTCAAATGAAGGAATACCAGGATACCAAGAACGTCGGCAGGTAAACGGCCTTCACTCCCGTGTATGCGCTAACGGTCAAGCTCATACTGCGTATGAAACGGTGGGGTGGCGTCACGTAATCGTGCCCTTTTTTGTTTTTGCACACGATGCATACACATGCCAGCAAAATCCTGGACGTAGGGGTCACTGGTACCAGTTGAATTGTTTCCTTAAGCAAGAATTTAACGGTTTTAGCATGATGATTTTCCTACGTCTACCGTAGTAACAGTTGTTTGTTACTACAGGAGCGCAACAGTGAGCCAATGCTGGTTGGGTTTGCGCGGACAAACGTCTTCGAAGTGGTGTTTCGGAGTGCGATTTGTTAGTCTCCTCATGTAAGAGAGCATTCCAAGATAAGCCACCAGCCCTATAGGTTGGCAGCGCTCTCTGCACAGCTTGCAAGACTGGCGGACGCAGTTGCTTGCAGGGTACCGCTTTGATACAGCAAGCGGTACATTGCAATATACACAGGCATATGGGACGACCTACGTACGTTATAGAGGTAAGCGGGATCAGAACTCACTCGACGCGTTTTTCGTGATTCGGAAGGGTACGATATACGTTGTTTGCTTTTGTTCTTGACCAGCCGACAAGCCAGGCTGGTTGGTACCAAACCCCACCGCCCACTTACAACGTCTGTAGATTAGACAGATGGCCGAATATGCCGGCTGGCAAGATGTTCAAGTCGTTGCTTGCCACATCCCTGATTCGGTGATGATAAAAGGAGAGACGAACGCGACCAGAAAGCGAACCAGCGAACGTCAGTGAATACGACCGAAGCCGAGTTGAAGCAACATCGAAGTTGACCCATACGCGACACGACCAGGCGCAGCCATGTTGGCCGCATCCAACACCGCCAGCCCACTCTGCATCGCGGGAAGCAAGTGCCATGAGTGCAATCGCTTCTGTGGTGCACACACACATTGTGGCGTAACCTATACAAGATACAGTTGTTTGGAGGTTTTCTGCATGTTTGCGAGGGAACTGAACGTGCTTAGCCAGGCAAACGACGCAAATGATCCACAAAACAGAGGCAAATGATAGGACTGGTGTGAAGCATCGACTGGTGGGCATCGAAGAACAAGCTTGCGTACATATTACGCGACTTTACAACGTCATCCCCGCTTCACCCACGCCTTTAAGTATGCTGGGTTTCGGTTAATTTACTTGCAGCATTTGCCAAGTTAGTGACGTATGCCACATTCGAAGCAGACGCATGCCATGGTACATGGGCACCACGAGTTTCCGGCGTGGGGGTTCACTAGAGGAGCTGTATATCTCACCCAAAAAACAGATTTTCCGGAGGAAACTCAAAGTACTACCCGCGTAAGCAACCCCATTGCCTCACGTATAAACGGGTATATAGTGAAACACAGGAACCGCTGTATACCTCTCAACAAAAAGCGGATTTTAGAGGAAACTGTATGAGTCCTACGACCCTGTGAGCAATCCATAAGACAAGTGTGAAATGATATATAGCGCAACCCAATAATGTGATTCCGACAAATTTGGATTGTCAATCGTTTTTACCAATGTCGTAGCTCGCCTCGGCAGGAACCTACTATCCATGAGGTTGTGTTTTCACTAAGTCGCACTATGATAAAAAAACAGAAAAGTGCCTCTCAATCTTCCGTCCCGAAGCCTTGGTATATCACGAAACTTCTTGTGGAACATTGATGCCAAATCCGACGACGACGGGGTGAAGAGCCTTGTCAGCTACACCTAGTCTGCCCAAATTAGGCATGTTACTGTGCCAGACAGAGTTCTCTCACAAGTATCGTAGCGATGTCAAGGTGTCGAAGATGCCGGCTGACAAGCTCGCTAATTCATTTCCGGAGATATCCCTGATTTGTTGTTGAGCAAATATAAAAACAGGCGACAAAACATTAATCAGAAACAAAAGACACGATAGGCACAGCGTGTAACGGGAGTCCCCGCCGCATCGAGAGCTCCACGTGACGGATATCTTGCAAACACACAACCGCCTATACCCCCCCCCCCTCGCAGGGAAGGGCCAGGCTGTAGCCGGTGGAAACAATATACACCAACAAAGGTTGATCGGCGTGTCGAAAGCAAAGCTGAATGGCACGAACAGGAACAATGCGACGGACAAACTACGCCTCCTTTAAGTGCCAATATATCTGGTGTATGCAAGGGCATCGATTTCAATAGTATTCCTGACCGGTAAAATGCTTCCTCCATGATCGGGTTCCCTAACCCAAACTCGTCCGTTGTTTATGCTTGTGTTTCGTTATATGTCACTGTAAAGCTACGTCATGAGATCCTTCATCAGGTATAAAGCACATTTATATTCCACTCAAATCCGTTTTTGGGGGAGGTATAGAGCTCCTCCGTAAGTGACCTCTTTCATAAAAATGCAAGGTCCTAGCGTACGGCACGGGTACCGCTCGCGTATTCGTCTCGTGGTTGTGAGTCGATCAGAGTCACCCGATCACGTGACTAGACGATTTCTTTGTAGAAATAAACTTTTAAACCTATGGTGTTCGCGACATACACCGCCGTGGGACTGTTGGTTACCCGCCGACGAAAAACGTTTATATAACAGGTCCAATTTTGTGTGAGATTCAGAGCCACTCCCTCGAGTAGCGTAAAACGACGTGGTGAAAATCAGAGCATCCCACCCCCCATACCGTAGACGCCAGTCACCTGGTAGGGGTATATGCCAAATGATGACGCCTTTGGTTCTGCCCCTAAAGGCGGTGCACATGGCATCGATAATCCACACAGTTTCTCGCTCGTTTTCGGTCTAGCCACTGCCAAGCCAAATACATATTGCGGGGTCACTCACAGGTCATCCAGCGACGACAAATTGGCGAAAATGTCCGTTGGCAAGGTAGTGAAGTGATTTCTCTTTATATCCCTGGTCGGCCATGATATGCAAGAGGTCCAGGAGCGGGAGTCAAGCGAAAACCAAATGCTACTCCAGTGTACGGGTCGTTCTTCTCGAGCAGCTTTTTTACAAAAACTCCAAGTTGTTTTTTCCAAACAAAACAGGAAAATCAGAAAACAGTATTTATTTGGAAAGTTTGGAACTTTAACAGAGGGTAATTTATTTCGAAGGCTTCGCATTCCAATAGTGGCAAAAAAGTTTTTGAAAATGTGGAACTGTTGAAAATTGCGCGAAAAACAATATTGAAAAGTTTGGAAACAAGCTGCTCGACAAGAACAACCATAACGCAGTCACTTCAGAAATGACTTCGACCGCGATGCAACCAGACTACACGTTGTTCAATGGGAAGCGTTCAGCGTTGAAAATATTTCCGCTCCCGTAAACGCGAAATCATGCATATCATCGAAGCGTGGACGGATACTTGGTCTGGCTAACGACAACCACAAACACATCGTCAGTATCAATGTAGGAAAGCGGAGTTGTGCGATTGCTAAGGGAGTTACTTGTTTGTGGTATGCGGTTGCTCGATACTGGTGTCCGGATATCTAAGGGATTCATACGAGTCTACGGAGATTGGGGTAATATATTGTGTGGCGAGGCATTAGGACCCGAGATGACACTTGGATGCCTCGGCGAGGATGCAGCTCCCTACGGCGGCAGTCGATGATGATATTGATACTGCCCGTATATATGTGAGTTTTTGGTGCAGCCGGTGACATTTCTGGTGCGGCTTACCACCTGTGTGATTCATGTGGCGGCGTCTCTGGCGAAACGGTTTTGATCTAATCTGGTGTGTGTTTGGTATTGTTCGTTGGTTGTGTGAATTTTCTACTGCTCTTCCTCCGCGACTCGTGGTATAGCCACGCGTGCCAGCAAGTGACGCGCTCGACAGCGGCATATATAAAATGAGTGTTACGAACAATTTCAAATGAAGGAATACCAGGTACTTCGGCCGGTAGACGGCCTTTACTCCCGTGTATGCGCTAACGGTCACGATCATGCGTATTGAACGGCGGCGTGGCGTCACGTGAGCGTGCCTTTTTTGTTCTTGTACACGATGTATACACATGTTACTAGAATCCTGGACGTAAGTGTCACTGGGACCGGTTGATTTTCTTCCTTAAGCAAGAATATAACGGTTTTAGAATGAAGATATTCCTATGTGTACCGTAGTAACCTTTGTTGTTTGTGACTGCAGGAGCGCAACAGCAAGGAATTGTTGGGTGGGTTTGCGCGAACAAACGTGTTCTAACTGTTGTTTCGGAGTGCGATTTGTCAGTCTTCCCATGTCAGGACATCAGAAGATAAGGCACCAGCCCTATATGGGGTAGCAGCGCTCCCTGCATAACTCACACGGATGGCGGACGCGTTTGCTTGCAAGGTCTGGTTTAGTGCTACAAGACGCGGTACATTACATTCTATTAAACAGGTATCTACGCACGGTATAGACGTATGCGGGACCAGCACCCGCTCGACACATTTTTCGTGTCTGGTGGGGGTAATCTATTCGTTGTTTCTTTTTGTCCTTTTCCCAGCCAACAAGCCAGGCCGGTTGGTATCACCCCCCACTGCTCACTTACAAGGTTTGTAGATTAGACAGATCGCCAAATATGCCGGTTGGCAAGGTGTTCAAGCTGTTGAGTGCAATATACCTGATTCAGCGTTGAGCAAAGGAGAGACGGCCGCGAGCAGAGAGTGGACCAGCGAACGCTAGTTGTGAGTACAAGTGAAACCGAGTTGGCGCAACGTTGAAGTTGTTCTCTACGCGACACGACCATGCGGTGGCAATGTTGGCCGCGTCCAACACTGACATCCCACTCAGCATCGCGGGCTTCAAGTGCCACGTGTGCAATCACTTCTTTGTTGCAGACCAACATTGTGCCGTAACCTATACCACGTACGGACGTGTGGAGGCTTTGCTCGTGGTTACGAGGGAGATAAACATACCCATCCAGAAAAACGACGCAAGTGTTCCTTGAAACAGAGAAAACAATGATAGAACTGGTGTGAGCACAAACGTTTCAGGATAAGCCTGTCCTCTGACGGCGTGAAGCATCCACTGGTAGTCATTCAACAACAAGCCTGCGTACATACGCGACTTTACTGCTTCGCTCCCGCTCCACCCACGCACTATATATATACATGTTGAGTTTAGGTTAATGGACATGCAGCATCTGCCAATTCAGTGACGTACGCCACGATAGGAGCAGATGCATGCCATGGTACAGGCGCACCACGAGGTTGCCTCGACGGTGGTCACTTGAGGAGCTGTACACCTCACGCAAAACACAGTTTTTCCGAAGGGAACTTAACATTCTACCCTTTTACGCAATCCCATCGCCTCAAGTATAAACTGATACAAAGTGACACGAAGGAACCGCTGAATACCTCTCACCCAAAAGCCGATCGTATAGGTAATTGCATGTGCACCACGAACCTGTGAGCAAGCCCATGCACCAAGTATGCAATGATACATAGCGCAACACAATCATGTTTATTCCGAACAATTTGACACTAGAAGCCCCGTCAATTAGTAGCAAATTTAGCCAGGAAGGTGCTTTGCCCATAACGTGGCTCGCCTCGGCAGGAACCGACTATTTTATAGGTTGTTGCTTTTTTACTCGATTAAAGTATCGAAGAATAGCCAACCAAAGTCCCACCCGATTATCAGTCCCGAAGCCTTGGTATGGTATAACGAAGAATGTTTTGTCGGACATTGATGGCAACTCCGACGACACCGAGGTAATGAGCCTTGTCAGATAGACCTAGTCTGTCCAAAACGTGTGTGGTACTGTCCCAAACAGAGTTCTCTTACAAGACTCGTAGCGATGTCAAGCTGTCGAAGACGCCCGCTGGCAAGGTCTTGATACCAATTGCGGTGATATGCCTGATTCGTCGTCGGGAAAAAACAACAGGCGGCGACACATGAGTCAGAAACAGACACGAGAGGCGCAGCGCGCAACGGAGTCCCCGCCGCAATGAGGGCTCCACGCGGCGGATGACTCGCAAGCACACAACCGCTTATACCCCCCCCCCTTGCAAGGAAGGACAAGGCCGAAGCCGGTCGACACAGCACACACCAAAAAAGGTTGGTCGGCGTGTCGAAAGCACAGCTGAATGGCACGAAAACGAAACATGTGACGTACAAACTCCGCCTCACATAAATGACGACATTTCGGGTGTACGCACGTGCATCTGCCCCCCCCCGTTTCTTGATATCGCAGATTCTCTGTTCAGATATTCCTACCCGGTGCTACGGAAAAATCGTCGGGGTGAAATACTCCCTGAATGATCGGGTTGCTTCACCCAAAATCTTCGGCCTCCCATGCTTGTGTTTCGTTTGTTTACACTGTAAAGCTACGTCATGATACTGTTCATCGGGTACGAAGCACTATTGTTTACCTCTAAACTCAGTTTTTGGGTGAGGTATAGAACGCTCCTCAAGCGACCACTCTGATAAAAAGCAAGGTGCACCTCTACCGTATCATGCGGCAAAGGGTACCGCTCGCTTAAACGGCTCGTAGTAGTGATCCGATCAAAGTCACTCGGCCACGGGACTACCCATATTTCTTTGGGGGGTGAAGGTTCTAAACCTTTAGGCATCCGCGACATGCACCGCCGTGGGACTGTTGGTTGCCCGCTCACAACAAGAGCCTCTGAAACATGCCCAAGCGTGGGTGAGGTACAGAGCCTCTCCCTGGAGTAGCCTAAACGAAGTGGTGAAAATGAGAGTACCGCCTTACCGTAGCGGCAGTCACCTTCTAGGGATATATGCCAATTGTTGACGCCTTTGATTCTGCTGCTATAATGGCGGTGCAAATGGCACCGGTACTCTACACAGTTTCTCGCTCGTTCTAGGTCTAGCCACTGCTAACCCAAATATATTATCCGGGGCACTCACAGTTCATCCAGCGACGGTAAATTGGCGAAGATGTCCATTGGCAAGGTGGTGAAGTCGTTGTTAATCATATCCCTGGTCGGTCATTATTCAAGAGGTCGGCGAGCGGTAGTGAGGCGAAACCCAAATGGTACTCCAGTGTAACGCAGTCACTTCAGAAGTCACTTCGACACTGAAGAAACTAGACCACAAGTTATTCAACGGGAAGCGTTCAGCGTTGGAAATGTTGCCCCTCCGGTAAACACGGAATCGTGCATATCATCGAAGCGTGGACGGGTAGTTTTAATATCATAGCTAGCGACGATGACAGACAAGCCAACAGAACCAATGTAGGAAATCGGAGTTGTGCGATTGCTGAGGGAGTGAGTGTTAGGAACAATTTTAAATGGGAAACACACCGCGATATACACATTGGTGACTTGCCATGTGCGACGTGCGATGAGACGTTCAAGCGTAGGCTACGTAAGTAACCACAGGGCTGTGCCACGTAAGCAAGCCTTTATTATGTACACGATGCATACACATGTTACCAGATGCCTGGACGTTTTGGGTTGAGATCCCTATACCCTTGCCTTCGTTCGTGTATCGGAGAATCTCCTGCCGTACCGCAACATCGACCACGATACACATCGTGTTTGCCCACGTGACGCAACAAGTCAATTCATGACATGCGACCGGTATTATGTGCTCGAAACATATACTCCTCCACGTTTTACGTGAAGGTTGTACAACTTGCTTACGCAAATATATGCTAGCATGAAATCCCACGCGCCAAATAATGAATCCCGTCCGGCCCAGCCCAGCAGGAGTTCAAATGCCAACGGTGCTGTTGAAAGGCGTGGTGTGAACAAACACTCAGCGCGAAGACAGCCAGTCACAAGCCACCAAATAAAGTTGTTGTGGTGGCACCCTTCCAGGATGGGGCTACTCACAAGGTCTCGATGTTGCCACGTCCTGCGCTGTCCAAGCATGCTGCGAGGTCATTCGCATCTTCGTCTGTGAGTCGACAGGAGTTGAAGTCCCTTCGGCCGAAAGCAGAGTGCGCGAGGTTTCAGGGGCTTCGTTTAATGACAGCATGGTGAGCGAACACAATCCATAACACGATAACAGCGCACTCTCTAGCAGTATGCATTCATTGCGTTCGCCCCCCGAGGTCACACACCGTGATCACTAGGTTGTTGGTTGACAAGACCTGTGCCAATTGGTGAGCGGCATTGCACCATCTGGTTGGCATTTAGGACAAATACTCCGAACAAACTATTGTTTAGATTTGTTGGCGCGGGTACTTACACGGTCATACAGTACAACAAAATTGTGGTCTTCCTGTTGACAATAAATAACCAAAACGATAAGTCGGGGTAGGGGAGTTGTGCGCAATGAAATGTGCAAAATACGTGTTGTGTCGTTTGCGTGGCCTACTTACAGGGCTGTAGAACCAGACGCACACGCCTCCTCCGAAAAGCAGTCGTTCATACCTGTAGCGAAAAGAAGCCCGAGGATAGGGTTAATTAACCACGCCGGGAGAAAGACACTGGCTGCTGAGCCTTCGCCCGGAAATATATCGGCTTTTGCGACCACACAACGCGATCGGGTGCTGCTACGGTGGATGCATGAGTTTTATAGCACCCGAACGTTTGCCACTATCTCGTACTGCTGTGACGGAACCTCTTCCCCCACTTCTGACGAGCTACCAAAATATACCTGTAACGGAACAACTCACACTGTCGTAGGAAGGGTGCCCAGATGCTCCCAGCATCGAGTGTTTGTTTGTAGTCCAAGTACTGAGAGTATTAAATGTACTGGTGGCCTGAATACTCGGTGTACTTGGGAGTATGAGAAGTACTGCAGGTCAAAATACTCCGAGCTGGGAGTATATGCAGTATGTATCCTCGAGTACAAGCAGTACCAGCGGTACGAACATCTAAACCACCCGGGGTACTCCGGCAATCGAGAATATTCAACACCGAAATACTTCAGCATTCGAGTAAAATACTCCGAATAATACCCTAACCCACCCAAAGTAGCTCGAAGTGAAAGACCCTAAAATTCTGCTAGTATCAGTTGGGGAACGATTAGCAGTACGAAATGCCTAAATACTCCGAGTACTCAAAGTACGAGCAGTACAGGACTCCTAAATACTTCGAGCACATAAAGTATTCGAAGTATCAAACCCGGGAATACTCGGAGTACAACAGTATTCCAGGGTATTGAACCCCGAAATACTCCGGGTACAAGCAGTATCGAGAGTATTCACACCCGAATTACTGGGAGTACGGGTAGTATCCCGGAGTACATGGGAGTCAAAATACCCCGAATACACGAAGTAAGCAAGAAAGCGCAAAACAGCAGTAGTATCATGAACCACACAGCAGTCCCCACCACCACGTCCAGCTCCACCACCGCCACCAGCACCCTTTGAGCAAAGCAGCAGGGACACCAAAAGCTTGTTGCTCGTTGTAGCTGATGATTGTGGTGGTGGTGTCGTGGTTTTTGTGGTTGGTGATGCATTGTGTGTGAATAGGCTGAGCATTTATGTATAGCTGCGTGTACTCGCAAGGTATAGGTACCACACACCGTATTTAAGACTATCGAACTCCAAACAAATCGGAGTGCAACAGTATTCCACCTTATCAAACCCCGAAATACTCCGAGTACAAGCATTTTCGATAGTGTTCATACCCGAAATACTCCTGGTACGACCAGTATCCCGGAGTATCGAACACGAAATACCCCCGAGTATGCAAATTACGGGAAACATTTCATTTCCAATACCCTTTACTTTACTCCAAGGCACTCGGAGCATCTGTGCAATGATACTCTGAGGGTACTCGGACAATCCAGTATGTTTCGTACTGCGATTACTGAGAGTATCAGAGCACTGGTGACCTAGCAATTCGGAGTACTTGGAGTATGAGCAGTACTGGAGGCCCAAATACTCCGAGTACTGGAAGTATGAGCAGTATCTTTTCTCGAGTACAAGCAGTACCCGGAGTACAAGCATCATAATAACCCGGAGTACTCCGAGTATCGAGAGTATTGAACAAACTAAATACTTTACAATTCGAGTAAAATACTCCCGAGTACCACTCTAGCCCGGTGTACCTCGGAGTATAAAAACCTGAACTACTGCGAGTATTAGTCGTAAATCGGGGTATAAACCCCTGAAATACTCCGAGTACCCACACTACGAGCATTACAGGACCCCTGAATACTTGGAGTACAAAACGTATTCCAGAGTATCGAACTCCATAATACTCGGAGTGCAACAGTATTCCACAGTATCGAACACCGAAATACTCCAAGTACAAGCATCAGCGAGAGTGTTCATACCCGAAATACTCCTGGTACGACCAGTATCCCGGGGATTTTTCGAACACGAAATACCCCCGAGTACACAAAGTACGGGCAACATTTCATCTCCAATACCCCTTACTTTACTCCAAGGCACTCGGAGCATCTGTGCAATGATACTCTGAGGGTACTCTGAGAATCGAGTATTTTTCGTACTGCGATTACTGAGAGTATCAGAGTACTGGTGACCTAACCATTCGGAGTACTTGGAGTATGAGCAGTACTGGAGGCCCAAATACTCCGAGTACTGCAAGTATGAACAGCACCTTTCTTCGAGTTCAAGCAGTACCCGGAGTACAAGCACCATAATAACCCGGAGTACTCCGAGTATCGAGAGTATTGAACAAACAAAAATACTTAAAAATTCGAGTGAAATACTCCGAGTACCACTCTAACCCGGTGTGCCTCGGAGTATAAAACACTGAACTACTGCGAGTATTAGTTGTAAATCGGGGTATAAACCCTGAAATACGCCGAGTACCCTAAGTACGAGCAGTAAAGGATCCCTAAATACTTCGAGTACAAAAAGTATCCCACAGTATCGAAACCCGAAATAATCGGAGTACAAGCAGTATCGAGAGTGTTCATAACCCGGAATACTCCTGGTATGAGCAGTATCCCGGAGTAACGAACCCCGAAACACCCAGATTACACACAGTACCTCAATAATTTTATCTCCAACACTCCTCACTTTTCTCCAAGGTACTCGAAGCACTCCGAGCACTGAGAATATTAGAGAACTCGTGACCTAAGTACTCGGAGTATATGGAGTTTGAAAAGTACTGAAGGCCCAAATATTTCGAGTACTGGGAGTGTGAGCAGTACTTATCCTCGAGTACAAGCAGTACCCGGAGTATAAACATCCTAATTACTCGGGAGTACTTCGAGTAACGATAATATTGAATAACAAAAATATTTCACCATTCGAGTAAAATACTCCGAGTAATACTCTAACCCGGAGTACCTCGGAGTGTAAAACCCTGAAATACTCCGAGCATTGAAAGTATTTGCTGTACGAAATGCGGGAATACTACGAGTACCCAAAGGACGAGCGGTACAGCGTCCCTAAATACTCCTGAGTACAGAAAGTATTCCAGAGTATCGAATTCCAAAATACTCGGAGTATAACAGTATTCCAGAGTATCGAACCGCGAAATACTTCGAGCACAAGGAGTATCGAGAGTGTTCATACCCGAAATACTGCGAGTAAGAGCAGTATCCCGTTGTATCGACCCTCGACGTACATCACGTACACAAAGTACCTGAATAATGTTATCTCTAATACTTTTTACTTTACTCCACGGTACTCGGAGCATCTGTGCAGGGGTGCTTGCACGTAACATTTTAGGATGCTCCTGACCTGAGGAGCGCTCTCTGTTTTGAACAAACGCTAACAAAGAAAAGAAAAACAAAGCCGAACACTGTGCCATGGCCTACCATGGGCAAACAACGAAGAATGTTGTAAAAATAAACGTTATTCGCCTCGGAAACAATATCAGGTACGCAGCAGCAGTATGAGGTATTTTCCTCCGTCGAATGAAACATCTTCAGCCCAGAATTGTTTTGGGGGATAAAACAAAGTGCTAAACAGACCTCGATCTGTTTGTAGCACGCGTCCGCGACCGATTATTTTCTTTGACAATTTTTGTTCGAAACCTCCCCCCTTGGCATTGTTCGTGTAAGGGGGATCAACTTTCACCTTGTTTTTCAAAATCGTTTGTTTGCAGCTTCTGGCGGTAGGGATAATCTCTGGCACGTGCCACGATATAGAGGGATACCTTACAGTATATAACCCTGCACCTTTCCTGAATGAATCGGACTCCCTTGACCCCAAAAGTCGTCGGACTTTCGTTCTCGTGTTGACGAATGCTGCGGTAGAGGTGTACACTTGCATACAGTTCTTTTTCTGAGACTCCTCCCTTGAGAAGCCCTATACTAATTGTGTTAGTATCGCAATCGAATGAGTAACATTCGCGTTCCTAGTCTCCGGTCTCATTAAAAAATAAGGTATTGAGAAAGGGCCATTATTATCGAGCAAGTTTTGTTCAAGTGTTACAGTAGTATCGCAATCGAATGAGTATCATTCGCGTTGCTAGTCTCGAGTCCTGAAAAACAAATTGCAAGTATTTGTCCGGCGTTTTCCCCGCGGGCTCCGGGGTAGTTCCTCGTTGTCTTCAATGTTGCACAAATGCTCCGAGTACCTTGGAGTACAGTAAGGACTATTGGAGATAAAATTCTTCAGGTACTTCGTGTACTCGAAGTATTTCGGGGTTCGATACTCCGTGATACTGCTCGTACTCGGAGTATTTCGGGTATGAACACTCTCGATACTTCTTGTACTCGGGTATTTCGTGGTCCGATACTGCGGGTACTCCTTGTGCTCCGAGTATTTGGGGCTTCAGTACTGCTCATACTCCAAGTACTCCGAGTATTCAGGCCGCCAGTACCCTAATACTCTTAAGTACTCGGAGTACGAAATGTACTCGATACTCGGAGTATACTGCACAATCGGACTGCATAGGACGGTGCTTTAGTTTGTTAGATCGAGATCGAACCGCATAGGAAACGGCCTGAGAATCTGACGACTTGGGTCATCAGATTTTCAAATCGAAAAAAGGCATGGTCTCTAAATTCAAGATGTTATCCACGCAGCAAGCAAGCAGCAGCAGCAGCAGCAACATCAGCAGCACGATCGATGAGTTGGATGGTGACACAGCGACGTTGCTTCGCGCCCGACGCACAGCCGGTGATCGGTGCGTCTCGTCTCGTCGTCCACAAACTACAGCCGGCTGGCGCGGCCTCGTACCTACAGTAGACACGAAGGGAAGCGCACTCGGCGCGTGATTGTCCGTACTCGTTCGTAGACTTTACAGCAGCAGCAGCAGCAGCAGCAGCAGTACAGTCAGTCGACGCTCGGATGCTTCGTTGTGTCAAAATACAAAATACCAAGACAGGTCGACTTGTTGTACGTGCAGATATTTGAGCAAACGGGGAGACCAACTGCTGTTGTTGTGGTTTGGAGCCGCGAAGAGACGCGCCAAGTGCGCTGTACTGGGCGTAGAACCCAAGCGTCCGAAGCCGCTCTGGCTGCCTCTGGTCTGGCGGCGACGCGCCGAGTGCGCTCGAGTCGACCTGTCTTGGTATTATTTTGTATTTTGACACAGCGAAGCATCTGAGCGTTGATGTACTGCTGTTGTGCTGCTGCTGCTGCTGCTGTACCGATTCAGAGTCACCGTTGCTGTTGCGAGCTAACAAGGCGGTCTAGTGAGGCGTGACATGTACTCATACCCGCGACCTTCGCAGTTCGCAAATCATCACAACCCCCCTTCCCCCTGTTCAAACAATATTCTTCATAGATGTAGACTCCAAAAGGTCACTCAGTGCTCGGCGTGTTTGCGTGCTGATCTGCTCGGTGCGTGCTGCTGTCCTCGGCGTGTCGCACACACCTCACCTCTGTTGCTGATACTCCGCCAAGGCGCATGGTGTGTGCTACGCTGTCGAGGCGTGCAAAATCTAGGGCGACGCCGCTGCTGTACGCTCAGAACGGTCTTTGAGGGTCGAGCGGACAAGGGGTACCCGGGGTGTGATTTCTGGGGTCACTTTTCTGTCACGCTTATTAACTTGATTTCTGGGGTCATTTTTCTGTGTAGCTGATTAATTTGGTAACTGGGGCCACTTTTATCACGCATGTTATCTTGAACATTTGGCATGATTTTTAGGATTTTGGTTTTTGAGCCTCCGGTCCTTCTGACCGGAGAATAGTAAGTCGAAACTGATTTTGGAGAAAATACAAAAATGATAGGAGCTGGTTAACCCCAAATTTCGTCAGTCACGAATGCAGCATGCAATAGTAACTCCAATGTCACATATTTGGTATCATACTGACCGCCATGAACAGTGGAAGAGCGTGACATCGCCCGTTTTTTGTTCAAAGACCTAAAACTGGCGCTTCCGCCGAAAATGTGGCCCGACTAATCACAGGCCTTCAAGGAGGTCAACAGTAGTTAGGCGTTTCCGTAGGAAAACGCTTTTTCCCACCATTTTTTTTTCTGTACGAGCCGCTTCCAGGTGGTTCAATACATGTTTGTACAAAGTTTCGCGCAAATATTCGAAAATATGACTGCATATTATCATTTAAAGTCAGATTTAACTTCCAGCATCGAATATTTACGAACTGAAACTAAGTAATTACGAGGCAACGCCTATTTTTGCACTTTTACCACACAAAAATCCAAATGCCCACGCCGTTTGTTGGGGATAGAACCTGAAATTTGGCACACGTGTTTTATGCGCATTACCCGAGCCTTTGACAAATTATTTTACTTTTTTTTTCTCGCCGGAATGTTTGGATCTCTTAAGACCCAAATTTACCAAAAAAAATAAACAAAATCCGAGGGAACAAAACACACACATCCATTAAAGGCTCGGATAGGGTGCATAAAACACGTGTGCCAATTTTCAGGGTCTATCTCCAAAAGACGGCGTGGACATTGGCCACTGAATGAAGTTCGGGCGGTATGCTTGGACCAGCCTGTACTGGATAAACACTCCGATGGCCTAACTATACAACGAGATATATAGCAAAACAAGAGTGAAACTCCGACAATTTCGGGGCGAACCCATTCAGAACTGAAACATAATGCCCCACACTAATTCCAAGTAGTTTGTCCAGAAATTCGTGGGACCAGTTCTTAGAGGGTTAAGGAGCCCCGTCATTCCGAAAAAAAATCAGCCAAAAAACGGTATACCTCCTCTATCGTAGCACGGGTCTGTCGGGCCAACATGTATTATTGTATACATGAGCCATAGGAACACACGTGGCCATCTTGGGTACCCTGCCGCACACCCTGCCAGCATGTATACCCTGTTGGAGTATTTCTATAGACCCTGGCAGGGTGTCGACACCCTGTGGACACCCTGGCAAGGTGCTGCTACTGTACAGGGTATGTCACGCAATACCTTGGCAGCATGCAGTATGCGTCCTTACCCTGCAAGGGGGATCGGTACCTTGTGCACAGGGTCTTGTACTGTACAGGGTATGTCACGCAATACCTTGGCAGCATGCAGTATGCGTCCCTACCCTGCCAGGGTGATCGGTACCTACCATGGCAGGGTGTCGACACCCTGCACAGGGTGTAGTACTGTACAGGGTATGCCACGCAATACCTTGGCAGTATGCAGTGTGAGTCCCTACCCTGCCAGGGTGACCAATACCTACCATGGCAGGGTGTCGACACCCTGCACAGGGTGTAGTGCTGTACAGGGTATGCCACGTAATACCTTGGCAGCATGCAGTATGCATTCGTACCCTGCCACGTTGATCTGTTCCTACCGTGGCAGGGTGTCGACACCCTGCACAGGGTGTAGTACTGTACAGGGTATGTCACGCAATACCTTGGCAGCATGAAGTATGCGTCCGTACCCTGCCAGGGTGATGTGTACCTCCCATGGCAGGGCGTCGACACCCTGCACAGGGTGTTGCACTGTACAGGGTATGTCACGCAAAACCTTGGCAGCATGCAGTATGGGTCCCTACCCTGCCAGGGTTTTTCATGGCAGGGTGTCGACACCCTGTACAGGGTGTAGTACTGTACAGAGAGTGCATGTCACGAGATACCTTGGCAGCATGAAGTATGCGTCCCTACCCTGCGAGGGTCGTCTGTACCTACCATGGCAGGGTGTCGACACCCTGGCAAGGTGCTGCTACTGTACAAGGTATGCCACGCAATACCTTGGCAGCATGCAGTATGCGTCCCTACCCTGCCAGGGTGATCAGCACCTACCATGGTAGGGTGTCGACACCCTGTACAGGGTGTAGTACTGTACAGGGTATGTCACGCAATACCTTTGCAGCATGGAGTATGCGTCCCCACCCTGCCAGTGTGTTTTAAACGCACCCTGGCAGGTTGTTGACACCCTGTGGATACCCTGGCAAGGTGCTGCTACTGACAGGGTACGAATGACAAGACCCTACCCGGGTGTACATACCCGGATTGGTTATTCGGCACATCACCCTGGCAGGGTGTTTCACTCTTGACACCTTGCCAGTATTCGATTATCATACGTTGGGAGGGTGTTACGACCTTGTCTGTGCAGCGTGTTGTATTATACAGGGTATGTTTCCCATTACCTCGGCAACATGCAGTATGCGTCCCTACCCTGCCAGTGATCTGTACCTACCATGGCAGGGTGTCGACACCCTGTACAGGGTGTAACATTGTACAGGGTATGTCACGGAATACCTTGGCAGCATGCAGTATGCGTCCGTACCCTGCCAGGGTGATATGTACTTATCATAGCAGGGTGTCGACACCCTGTACAGGGTGTAGTACTGCACAAGGTATATCATGCAATACCTTGGCAGCATGGAGTATGCGTCCAAACCCTGCCAGTGTATTTTTAACTTACCATGGCAGGGTGTCGACACCCTGCACACGCATTATAGTTGTGCAGGGTGTGCGTATCGTACAAGTTGTTAACACCCTGGCAGGGTGTGGTTGTTTTTGTCACCCTGCCTGTATTCGATGATCATACCTTGGCAGGGTATCAAGAACCTGTGCAGCGTGCCATATGGTACAGGGTGTGTCACCCAATACCTTGGCAGCATGAGTATGCGTCTCTACCCTGCCAGTAGTGTGTGTTTTAAACGTACCATGACAGAACAGACGATTTTCCAAATTGATAATTGCCTTTCCGATGAGAATAAAAATCGAAAATATTGGTTTTTGAATAGTAAGAGATATACTTTTCCCTCAGACATTTTTTTCAATGTAAACCATTGTCAGTTCAGACACCCGTCGATAACAAAGAAAAGATGAAATCGGCATCGACAGTCTCAAGATATCGAAGATCCCAGGAAACCTGGATTTATTTATGGGCGAGGTACCTCGCTCATAAATGCACCTTGATTTTTCGAGCCTGTCAAAATTGATTCCAATTGTTTTTTCGTGGATCGATACCTACAACCAAGGAACATATTTTCGAGGCCAAATTTGATCGTGAGCGAAATACAACTAACTCTTAACAACAACAAAGTACTAAAATCGATTTTTATTCTCATCATCGGAAGGGCAATTCTCAATTAGGAAAATGGGCTGTTACAGTATGTCGACCCTACACAGGGGTTATGGTTGTGCAGGGTATGCATATATCGTACAATGTCAACGTGTTGACACCCTGGCAGGGTGTGGTTGCGTTTGTCACCCTGCCAGTATTCGATGATCATACTGGGCAGGGTATCAAGACCCTGTGCAGCGTGACATACGGTACAGGGGGTGTGTCATAATGTCGCGCATTCCCTCCATTTCCCCTTGAGGTGCCCTTTGTAACGCTACCAACACGAGCGCTACAGTTAGACCCCGGCCGTGTTAGTACGCGTATCCAGATGTGTCTGTCGAGAGCTATTCATAGTATATTTTAACTCAGCTCAACTCGTAGGGGTATATGAGATATCAAGCAAAAAGGGCGCAAGGGTTCTTCGTGCGATGTGTCACTGGGACATTTATGGTGTCCCCGAAAAACTAAAGTCTCCCGAGACTATACAAAAATGTAAATTTTGCAAGCGAACTAAAAAAACAGATGGACGCCTGCCATCGCGCTGAGCGCTAATGGCTATTATGGGAGTCTTGGAGCGGAGGCTACGGGCACACAGGAAGTGCAACAAGGGCGAAGCAGTTGGACGAAGGGCCTTGGGCGGGCATGGATAGGTGAGCCTTGATGAGCGGCTGGTGTTATTATTAGCTTTCGTTTTTTTGTGGTCACGTGGCCACGGCCGTGATGAGAAAAAGCCAGGTGCAACCACCGTCCAGCCCTACATGCATGTGCCCCAATGAAAGCACCATACACTATACTCACCAGCGCGCCCGAAGACCTCCCTTCTCCTCCTTCTCCTTTATATGACCCAACACACTTTCCTGGGAACCTTATATTGGCAAGTTCCGGCTACGTATGTATTTCCGGTCTTGACCTGTACTAAACTTTGGTGGACGAAATCATAAGGATCATTTACGCATATATATGAAGACTAATTGTTCCTTACATTGCCGGCTGAATTGGTCTAGCAGTACGAGTAGTGTATACCCGAGGTACGAATCAGTTTACAAAAACAAATGTGAACGGTCAGTTCTTTTACAGCAGCATCATATACTCTCGTACTGCTGCTGTAAAAGAGCAGAGGGTGGTATATACTCGTATACAGCAGGAGTAGCAGTACGTACTCGTACTCAAAATAGGTTGTGAATCCGTTGCGTAAACATACTGTGAGCTTTTGTGGACCACTCTAAAAACCTACGTACACACCCTGTCGAAATCGGTGGAAGTAGAGCACCAAGCTTTTGCAAACGTCATGTCGACAAGACAAGATGTCGCAGCTTTGGTTTTCATTTTGTCTTAATACTCATACATCACCCCCTGCACGAGCATTTTACAAAGAAGGGTGCACCCCGCCAAAATATTGACTGAAAGACGGACTCTCCTTTGCGCCGATGTGGGCGCCCATACATATGTAGATAATACCTGGGACTTTGTTTGTGTCCGCTGTACGTACGTACGAGTACGTGCTGCTACTGTTTGGACTGCCGTGGTTGTACGTTAGCATATGGACGTTGAGATCCATACGTATCTATTGTGATGTGCAGTCACTACGCACTGATACGAGTATAGAAGTATCTTAATCTAGATATTCGAGTTATTGCAATATGCGGATATATTACGAGTTTGTCTTACTCGTAGTGCGCCACATTGTATGTCCCAAGCATCTTCATCAGGAACGATGCTGAGAACGTTGCTGAAACGTTCCTATAACGTTGTAGAGAACATTACAGGGAACAGTACCAGCTACGGTAGAATGTACCTGTCCGTAGCATTGCACTGGGATGATCAGGTGCAGGCACCGCCCACCTCGATCACTCTTCTCTACTCTACTCCTCTTCCCTCTTCTCCTCTTCTATTCTCTTCTTCCTTTTCCATTGATCCCTGAGATCGATCTTCTTTCCACTATGGCCAAATAAGCGCCTTTTTCAAACCATGACTTTTCTTCTTCTACACAAGTGATCTTCACAGACACTTCGGTGCCACCTCTGCCATCTCTCTCCACAGAGACAGCCTCGACACACGCGTCATTCTTTCAGGTTATGAGCCTCGACTTTGGTCTACGCACCGACTGGCATCACGGAACGACGTCTCCCGACGAGCGCGTCACGTTCTAATTTCGAAGAAATTTCAAGTGTTCCACTGCGGAGGAATACGGTTTTTGCTCCAAAAACCAGAAGATTATCATCTACCCGACAGCATCGACATGGACTCTCATCATCGATTTTCATCAACTTCGTTCAACAGGGTTACTACAAGGAGTACTGCTTTCACGCTTCTACGCGTGAGGCAGGTAAGGAGACCGCTGTCACGCTTTTACGCGGGTAGCACGTACGAGTAATGAGTCCGGTTTCACGCTTCTGTACGCGAAACTTGTACTCGTACATTCAACATCGTTTTCACGCTGTAATTGCTAAAATAAGCCACCGACGATTTTTGCAACATCACACGCAAAGCTTTGTTTTCGATACTATGATACTTTGAAGCTGTAAGCTCGGAACAAGTCACACAACCATTGCTGCTCATCACACGCGAAGCTAGCTCCGCGCTACTTGCACGCTGTAAAGCATGAAGAAACGTTACAAGGCCTCTGTTTTTTCTGCCATCACCACTAAAGCTAGTGTCGAGCCGGTTTCACTCTAAGTGAACGCGCGAGGCCGTCATCAAAACCATTTCTTCGAGCGACTACGCACGAAGTACGTACAAATAGATTTATCCTCGTGCAAGCATTGCCGAGAAGACCTACACGTGCTGAATCAAACAGCCAGGCCGTTGACGAATCTGCTACCCAGCGTAGCATCGGGGGGAATGCCTCCTGCTATCCTTTTCCAGCATCGGCTTCACGCTTTTAGGCGACAGCACGATATCGAGCCGGAAGGAAAACTCATCCTCGCCCATATGGGAGAGAAGGCCAACAAGCGTTGCATCACGCAGCCAGGCCGTTGATGAATCGGCGACATAGCCTGCCACGGGAGTCAACTCCTGTCGGTTTTATATGGTACTATCAGCTTCTACGTCTAGTTCGACTACTGCTGTACGAGCAACACTACCACTACCTCGACTTCTGGAAGCATCGATGGCCTACCCTCGGCTGCAGCAATTCATTAAAATTTTGCTTTTCAAGAATTTATTTCAGGATCGGAGGCGAAATGATCAACATCTGCATGCTCACCGGGGTTAAGCTCCGCAGCAACACCATCGAAGCGTTCATCAAGCAGCTGGCTATCACCATCTCCATCGCATTGGGGACCAGCTACGTATATAACGACATCGAAGCCGAAACGTGAACACCACTCTGGGGGGATTTACTCATTTTTCCCATAACAAGTAGGGAGTTCCAACTTTTCTTGTTGCATTCCTGGCGATTTTTGATATTGCACCGCAACAAGCGGCGCAACCGCAACAACACCTACCGGCACTCGACACTTCGAGCAACACGGCGCAGCACACATGACGGACTGACTACGAGGACAGGTCTTCACCACCTCTTTAGGGTTCATCGCCATCATCAACATCATCTCACAGCTTCTACACGTACATCTTTTGGTCTGCTCTGCTTCGACAACGACCTAGTTCTTCACAACAAGACCGCCTACAGAAGATCATCATCAGCAGCACCACTTCTTCTTCAACTACAGCATATCTACGCCACAACAGCACGGAAACGAAGATCCGCATCATCATGAGCAGCAACAACCAAGTACTACAGCTGTATTGCACTGCTGTAGGTTGCCCTTTTCTGTCTTTTCGTTACCTCTGTTTTCGTGGGTGGGGGGTATCTATTTGTATACTTTTTTCTCCGTTGGCTTTGTTTCTTTGCTGTGCGTCGAGTATCTTCACACGGTACGTTCTACGTATGTGTAATCAAACATGATGCGCACTGCTGTGAATTCCGTCACGGATACACATCTGCCTTTTTATCGGTTGTTCCATAGCTTTCCACAGCTTTCTTTTCTTTGAGTACGTATCATACATGCACACTCACCATGCTGATTTGTACTTCACACATCTCAGTATAGCTGGACACATACCTGTACGAGTATACGTCCACGATTCGATTTCTTGTCCTAGGATCCATTGGGGGGACTGCGTAGCATAGGTACAGTAGATACTTTCTTACGCTTTCTTTGCTAGGATTTTGCTCGCTGGTCAACACCACAGCATCACGAGTCTATTTTGCGATACGATTGCGCCCAGCGTAGTCTATTGCCGTACTATCTGTACTCCTAATTTTATTGCGAGTACGTACGTACATACATGTACACAACTGAACAGTGCACGTTTCGCTGTACTTGACGAATGTCATCAGTTTCTACTTGGATTTCACGTTACTCTAGGTATCTATTCAGGGGGCACGTTGAATACAACCATCATACGGGTTAACGCTTCCGTTCTAGGGAATACTTCGCTGGTATACACACCACGATTTGTTTTCTTCTTTGACTTTGCTTACACCAGGTACTACTCTGTAGGGTTCATATGAGTACGTACTCACGTCTACTCCTCACTGGACACGCGTCTCAGTTTCATCAATTGTCTCTTCAACTATCCAATGTTGATTGCTGGACAAATGAGTATTCACACGTACTGGTACATACAGTAGGTCATTGCTATTTTTGTCTGGGTACACACCCACCGACTTTCTTTGTTTCTGCAAGATTATGTACTATTTCCGTAGCTCTATCATTGTAGCATTCAATTGAGGGGGCGGGTTGCAAGTATAGCAGATAACGTTCTACGCTTTTCATTGTTGGTTTTGACTCAGTGTCGTGCACTATGACTCAGTAGTCATACTACGATTAGCTTTTCCGACATGAGTACAACCATATTGTCACCGTCATCACACGGGACTGAATATGTAGTGAACTTTGTGTTTACTGTTTTCCATATTGCCGCTGCATTCGCGCAGGACTGAATATAACAAAGTATGATTGTGATTTTTTTGCCCGGCGGCGCGTTTTCCGCCTCGCCCCGCGGCCGAACTCGCCGGCGCCGGGCCGCGACCCGCGGGGGACCGGCCGGGGAGCGCGCCCCCCGGGCATCGCCCTCGAGCCGCGGCCCGTGGCCCGCGCGGGGCGCTCGCGAAGCCGAAAAAATAGAGTCGGTTTCCGGCGGTACCCCGTCCACTCGGCCGAGCCGAGCAGGGCAACGTGAAACCCGCTTTGCGAATTCGTCGCAAAAGTCGCTTTGAAAAATATCCTGCGTACGTACTCGTGGAAAATGCCCCGCCTTCGTACAGTCTGTAGCTCTATGAATAACGAGCAATCGTGGTTGTTTCAGCCTGCGTGTCGACTGTTTGTTGTTCATGCCGAATTTTGAAGAGAGCATGCAGCAAGAGCACACACTCGCGTCACAAAGAGGGAAGAATCGATTGGACGACACATACATCGAGCAAACTTCGAACGTGCGCTCATGCAACAGCAGCAGCGTGACAGCGTCGGGGTATATCTGCCCTTGTGGAACAGGGTGGCCTGATGGGTGTATCATGACACGCTGCTGCGCCGCCAGGTCTGCATATATGGTGTAACACTCTTTTCCGTGGGCCGGTACTGCTTTACTCGTACCTTGGAATTTTAATTTTCGAAATGCAAGCACGTATGTACGTGTTCAAGTATCATGTACAGTCTTCGTACGTTCCAGGTCGTGATACAGCAGCGACAGACAACAGCAGCAGTACTCGTAGTCCTATGCTGCCGCTTGCTGCTGTGTGATATCATAGGTTTACATAGGACATGTGGCTTGCGTACTGGTTCACCACAGGTCTGGCTGCACGAAACGATCAACGTACTACGAACTCGTACGTATCTCTCCGCACTCTTTCGTGTGATGCTCGGGATTTTCCAAGTACCGCTTGTTCGGAAATACAAGAAGCGGTTTCACATTTATGTTGATATCCAAACATTCTTTACATTTCCGGCCGGAATTATGTTGTCACATGCACGCAATAAATACTCTGCTACGTACGTACCTGGTACTGCTGTATGTACGAGCCAGACTATGATAGATACAGCAACAACCGCAGGGACAGTATATTCTGCGTGTTGCCTCCTTTTGTGATTTTGCACCGGACAGCGACTCACGTGTGCTCTCAAGCCAGGCGCTGCTCGCGTCCCCTCTGGCTTCGATTCGTCGTTTTTTTAGCGAAAGTATTTTTTTTAACAACATGATATCGGAATTGCAGTGCATACCTGGTTTCTGTTGTTTTTTGGGGTCAACTTGTTGTTGGGTCAACGGCGTGTGCAGTCGTATGATGGTGACGGGGAGGCATGAGGATGCTGCTTGCTGCGCCACCAAGTGCAAAACTGACATCATGTAACACTTTGTCCGGAAGTATAAGAACCGTTCGGTACTTATGTCAATATCCAAACGGTCGTATCATTGCCGAACAGATAGGTACGTACACCATGAACCGTATCCACTGTAATACTACCAGGTAGTACGTACGAGGGCATTAATTAGGTGTTGCGGTGTTGCGCTGGCGCAACATTTGGTCAAAATAACCGTTTTGCGCAACAGTCGCCGCGAGGCTGGTTGCGCGCAACGCAACACGCGTTTTTGGGCGCGCAACGTTTTTCGCCGCAGGCGTAAAATTTTGTTGCGCGTTTTTTTCTCGCCTGAGGCGAGAAAAGTTTTTGGTGGTCTTTTTTTCTTGATAATTAGTCGTAATTGAACATATTTTAGGCCCCTTGCCCTATTCGGCATGGACAAGAACAAAAATTAGGCGCTTTTTGCTATTCGCCGTAGCCAAAAGTAAATTAGATGGCTTCTTACTTAGTTTTGAGGCGCATATTCGCGCATAGATCGCAATATTTTGGCCTCCGGCGGCCCTCCGCGCAACAGACGCCGAACCACTAATTAATGCCCTGGTACGTACGTACGTACATCCTCGGTAACTATCGTTCATACGTAACAGGTACCAGATATGATACAACGACAGCAGCGGCAGTACGACACTCGAAGTGGTATATACGACTATTAATACATAGTGTTGCTGTTTCCCCTGCTGCTTGCTGCCGTAGTACTTTTGCAGCGGACAGAGACTGGCGCGTGCACTCGTTGTGTCGTGGAATACCCCCGCCCGTCTTGCTTCAGTGAAGTATTTTGCGAATTTCCCTTGGGATACGGTCGCGGCGTATTTATCGATTGTTCGATTGTTTTCGTCATCCCAGTCGACCATGAGTCAAAGCTGCTGGATGTGCTTATGATTAAACACACACCGGAGCGACTGTTTTGGAGCTGTTGTATCAGCATGCATACGTACTTACGTGCGCACACACTACGTAGTACGCACACTCTACATCAATATTATTACAGCAGTGTTCCTGCTGCTTCTTGCTGCAAGTACCGGTAGTGGGAAGACAATTAGTGATTCCTGCTGTGTACTGTATACTGCTGTTGTTACTACTGCCGTAAGATCCATCGACTGTGCGTGCACACATCGTATACCAGGTACGCAATTGCATACCATGGTATGTATGGAGTATTGTAAGAACATACCTTAAGTAGATCTTTTTTTTTTTGCCTTGGGCGGTGAGGAACGTACCTATATTGCTGTATACGTAAGCGCGTACGTACGCGTATGCACGTGCCAGGTACATACACGCCATACATGCTTACAAAAACAAACCTCAGCCGTACAACTTGTAAAGTTAATTTGTGATACTTCACCTGCTGTCTCTACTGCTTTTCTGTACGCTACATTCAGCAATTGTGCTGCGGTTACTGCTGAACGCAGACTACTATCTCGTACTAGCAATTGTTGATGCTGGTTCTTGCTGTAGGTACTATTAATCTTAATTGTAGTGCTGCCTGTGCTGCTGATGCTTGCTACACTGCTCGCTGCTACTACCACTGCTGTATACTGCCTGATATACATGATGCGATTACGTCTTGCTGCCGTTCGCTATCCGTATTACACGAGAATAATGGCCATACCTAGCGAACCAAAAATGCCACATAACGTGACAAACCATGACAATTTTGCCAATACTGACATTTCCCACAATGTGTGAAAATTACAAGGTTTGACAAACGCAAGAAAAGTTGACGTCGTGAATTGTCAGAAAAACAACGTGTTTCTTTTTCATGTGGCATAACGCCAGTTTGCTTCTAACCTTAAATGCGTACGTTAGCAACAACCGTTGCTTACGGTTACCGCTGGATGACGAGATTGGTCGGTTTTCTGCTGTGTCATGCCAGCTTGCGTCACCCCGCGGGGAACACCCCACTCCCCGAAGGGGAGCCTTGTATGTATAGGTACCAAATGGACATTTTCCCGGAATACTTTCACTTTTCACCTCCGGCCGCGGGTCTTTTCTCGCGCTGTCGGCTGCGGGGCACGCAGGGGGGCCGCGTGTACACCACGGCGCAAGTGCGGGTCCCGGCCGAGGCCCGTGGGGCGTGCTCTGGGCCTTCAAAGTCGCGAATTCTGGCAAATAACTCAGGGGACACGTTCCGATTTGACACCGCCACGCAACTATCATGCAAAACCTATCGTACGACTGGTTTTTGGTCGTTTTAGACCCACCGCATGAATGGAACACACACAGCACGCACCACCTACGAGACAATAATACGGACCACACCGACTTGACATTGAACGAGGCACACAGAAAGCGTCGTGCAGCAGTAGTAGTTGATACCACGTTGCATGCGTCTGCTCTCTCTCTCTGGGCTGTGTACATGCGCATTTTATGTAAATCTGCAAATTTGCTCCCAACATTTTTCAATCTACGAGGAGTACACGTACATACACAGATCTACGATGAGTACGTATGCATGCATATCATAGTCTATCTACATGAAACGATAGGCCGATCGACATGCGGACGAATATTGTAGTGCAGCAGTATTAATAGTACTACGTACGAGTACCGCTGGGTGTTACGGGTGCATGTCTATTAATAGACCCCAAACTACAAAGCAACCAAGGCGCCACTTATCACACATCACAGCAGTACAGCAGAAGAAGCTGTATAACACGCAGTAGCAGCCGCTGTTCAGATTGTTGCCTTTGTGACGGCTGTGGTGTCCAGTATGCGTGCGCAGGACCCGTACCACACAGCTAGCAGGGGAGATCCAGCAGGTGTAGTTATGACAGCTATGTACGAAGTACCAGGTATAGTATACCGCTGTGTTCTGTCTTTCTTTGTATGGGCGTGTCAGTGTGTATGCTTATTCATGTATCCTATTCTAGCGAAAACTCCCCCTGTGATCGCGCAGTACAGCAGCGGTTGAAAACAGCAAAACAGCTATTAATAATACCCGTCACGACTATGGATAACACTTTATACTCGCGAGATTTTGCGCTCCGGGCACCCGGGTACCCAACTGTTCGACGGGTACCCTTAGACGAGTACTCGGCTGCAAAACACGCACCAGGGTACTCTGCTCTCCAGCACAACAGCTAGATCTAACTGAGCTGCTGTGTGTGCTCTGTGTACTCACTTGTTGTGTATTGTGTAGTGTATGTGCTCTGTGCTATGCTGTCGGTACTTTTCTGTGTGCAGGCACTTTTCTGTTGCATGTGTGTACTCTGGGTGTGCTCTGTGTGTTTAGTCTTCGTACTGAACTATTTTGCCCTCGATGTACTCTGTGTGATATGTGATATGTGTGCTGCTGTACGTAGCAGTATCCTGCGACGGCCTGCTCAGTCGGGGTCAGCCATAACGAGCAGAAAACGAAACTCACGAGTTGTGACATTAAATCCAAGAATATTTGCGAGTGGTGCGCGAGTGGGGCCGGGCCGGGCCGGGCGCGTAATACAGTCACCGACCGAATGACGACATAGGCTGTGATGTTTCAATCTCCCGCGCCGCCGGTGTGGCCCTGCTGGCAAGATGCCAATCTCACAGGTCGTATGCCTGGCCTCGCCCGGATTATCAGGGTACTTTGCTCCGTTTTTGTTTGAGCCGTGCCGCCTCCTCCTCGAGGTTTTGACAACGCAATGTTCTCGTTCGCCAGCGCCCAGCGGTTGCTTTGGGGAGCCACTTGCTGTCCGCAATCGGTATAGGCGACAGAGTCAGCTGTATGTCCTCATATCTGGTCTTTGGATATACCGTTGGGGTTGCGTGGATTATACACGAAGTACACTTATCAGGCGCATTTACTGCAAAAATGTATTAAAATACAGTACGAGTAAAGTCACGACAAAAAAATGACGCAGAACGTGATTTTGATTTTTTAAGGTTAAAACACTGAACGGCGTCAAGATTCACGAGTTGTGTGAATCTACTCGATATAACAAATCACCATTCAACACAAATACCGTATTACTAGTAGTATAGGTGCCTGCAGTTAAGAAATAACGTGTCGAGAAAAATGAGCTCAGGTTGGCACGAACAATACAAAACTTCGATTAGAAAGCACAGCTCACCAGTGTGGGATCGACTGTAAACCCTACCACACAAAATAGTTGGATCGACGTCGCAAACAAAATAAGTCGTTGAGCCCGGACATCAAACTGAAGAAGCTTCTTAACACCGGGAGCCCACTGTACCTCAGATATGATATCATCTATTAATAGTGACATTTATTTGTTTTGTATAAGAAATTGTCTTCGCTACTACTTTTCCCTTTCACTATACAGCAGTCTATGCAACACAAGTTTGCTCCAAAAAGGGTCCAAAAAGGCAAGTACGAAGCATGTGCGATCTATTTTCACCTTGCGACACCCCCGGGATTTCAAGTGACCAACATCCCGAAGGGGAACCTTGTATGTTGTACCATTCTTTCATTCTTCACTCGTTCATTTTGATTTTTGAGTATCAGGTTTCTACACCGTAGGCATTACTCTAGCTACGGACTTTAATCACGGGGGCGTGTTAGCATATGGACGTTGAGATCCATACGTATCTATTGTGATGTGCAGTCACTACGCACTGATACGAGTATATGAGTATCTTAGTCTAGACATTCGGGTTATTGCAATATGCGGATAGATTACGAGTTCGTCTTACTCGTAGTGCGCCACATTGTATGTCCCAAGCATTTTCATCAGGAACGATGCTGAGAACGTTGCTTGAACGTTACTATAACGTTGTAGAGAATATTCCAGGGAACGGTACACACTACGGTAGAGTGTAACTGCCCGTAGCATGGGCATTATACCGGGATGATCAGGTGCAGGCATCGCCCACCTCGATCACTCTACTCTACTCTAACCTACTCATCTTCCCTCTTCTCTCTTCTTCTCTTCTCTTCCTTTTCCATTGACCTCCCTGAGGTCAATCTTCTTTCCATTATGGCCAAGTAAGCGCCTTTTCAAACCATGACTTTTCTTCTTCTTCACAAGTGATCTTCACAGACACTTCGGTGCCACCTCTGCCATCTCTATCCACAGAGACAGAGCCTCGACACACGCGTCATTCTTTCAGGTTATGAGCTTCGACTTTGGTCTACGCACCGGCTGGCATCACGGAACGACGTCTCCCGGCGAGCGCGTCACGTTCTACATTCGAAGAAATTTCAAGTTTTCCACTGCGGAGGAACACGTTTTTTGCTCCAAAAACCAGAAGACCATCATCTACCCGACAGCATCGACATCGACTCTCATCATCGATTTTCATCAACTTCGTTTAACAGGGTTACTCCAAGGTGTACTGCTTTCACGCTTCTACGCGCGAGGCAGGTAAGGAGACTGCTGTCACGCGTTTACGCGGGTAGCACGTACGAGTAATGAGTCCGGTTTCACGCTTCTGTCGCGAAACTCGTACTCGTACATTCAACATCGTTTTCACGCTATAATTGCAAAAATAAGCCACCGACGATTTTTTTAACATCACACGCAAAGCTTTGTTTTCGATACTATGATACTTTAAAGCTGTAAGCGCGAAACAAGTCACGAAACAATTTCTGCTCATCACACGCGAAGCTAGCTCCGCGCTACTTCCACGCTGTAAAGCATGAAGAAACGTTACAAGACCTGCTGTTTCTTCGCCATCACAACTAAAGTTAGTCTCGAGCCGGCTCTCCGCTATTTACACGCGTGAATTCGTTATTAAAATTGTTTCTTCGAGCTACTACGCACGAAGTACGTACAAATAGATTTATCTTCGTGCAAGCATTGCCTAGAAGACCTACACGTGCTGAATCAAACAGCCAGGTCGTTGACGAATCTGCTACTCCACGTAGCATCGGGGGGAATACCTCCTGCTACCCTTTTCCAGCACCGGCTTCACGTCTTTTAGGCTAAAGCACGACTTAAGACTCGCGGAAGGAAAAATTATCCTCGTCCATTTCATATGGGGAGAAGGCCAACCAGCATTGCATCACACAGCCAGGCCGTTGATGATTCGGCTATTCAGCCTGCCATGGGAGAGCACTCCTGTCGGCTTATCTGCTACTATCAGCTTGGCGCAGGGGCAACACCTCTTGCTGTACAACGAGCTAGCACCTCCAACATCATACTGGACTTCAAGTTCTTCATCTGTTACCTGCGATAGCTGCTGAGCTTCGCCATCATCATCATTGTTGATTACAGAAGGCATCCTCAGCGCTTCTTCTTCGCAACTTCTTCAGTTTATGTCGCCAAGATCTACATCTAATTTGACTACTCCTGCACGAGCTGCAATATCACTGCTTCGAGAAGGCATCGACACCTACAACAGCAGTCCCGCGGCTTCTACTCAGCAGCGTTTTCAGGTCATCCGCAGCAATTCATTTATAATTTGCTTTTCAAGTTCATCTTTAAGAATCGGAGGCGACAAGACGGCCGCCCGAGATCTCTCCAGGGTTCAGCTCCACAGCAACACCACTAGTGTTGTTAACCAACCAAACTAATCAAAATTTGATTTGATTAAATTATGTGATTATTCATAATCAAAAACTAACCACCGAGGCCGTGATTATTTGATTATTTAAACAATAATCATGATTAATCAACCAACCCATTTTTGGTGATTAATCATGATTATTTTCGTAAATGTACGTTATTCCCTACGGGAACATACCCATTCCCGCGTGCAGTGTGCTGTACTCGTACTGCGAAACTTCCGCGGCACTGCTGTGAGGTTCCACTAGTAGTATGGTGCCAACTTTTGAAAAATAATCATGATTAATCAACCAACCCATATTTGGTGATTATCTGTGAATATTTTCGTGACTGACTCTTCGCAACGGAAAACATACCTACTACCGCGTGCAATGTGCTGTACCCGTACTGTGAGACTGCCGCGGCCTGGTGTTTGCTGGTGTGCGGAGCTGTGCTGGTCTGCGGAGTAGCGACGCCAATTTTCTCGCATGAAAACGCCTTCCATTTCGGTACAAATAATCGCGAGTATTCACCCAAACATGATTAATCAACAGCTACTTGATTATAATCAAATAATCGCAGTTAATCAACCACGGAAATGTCAAAATAATCAATAATTTAATCAAGCCCTTTTTTTTGTTGGTTAACAACACTAAACACCACCGAAACGTTCATCAAGCAGCTGGCTATCACCCTCTCCATCGCATTGGGGACCAGCTACGTATTCGGCGACATCGAAGCCGAAACGTGAACACCACTCTCGGGGGAATTTACTTATTTTCCCAAAACAAGTAGGGAGTTCCAACATTTGTTTGTTGCGTTCCTGACGAATTTGCTATTACGCCGCGAAACGCGGTCCAACCGAAACGACAACAACCGGCACTCGACACTTCGAGCAACACGGCGCAGCACACATTACAGACTAACTACGGAGACTGGTCTTCACCATATCTTCAGGTCTTCGCCATCATCAGTATCATCTCAAAGCCATCTTCATCTGCATGTACATCTTTTGGCCTGCTCTTCTTCTTACAGAAGGTCATCAACAGCAACGCCACTTATTTTCAACACTACTACTACTACATGTTCAATAAGGTCTACACAAGAACAGCACGGAAACGAAGATCGGCATCATCATGAGCAGCAACAACCAAGTACTACAGCTGTATTGTACTGCTGCAGGTTGCGCTTTTGTGTATTTTATTTATCTCTGTTTTCGTGGGTGAGGGGTATCTTTTTGTATACTTTTTATCTGTTGGCTTTGCTTCTTTGCTGTACGTAGAGTTTTTTCACACGAGATCACACATGATGCGCACTGCTGTATTCCGTCACGGATACATACCTGCATTTTTATAGTTATTCTTTAGCTTTCCATAGCTTTCTTTTCTTTGAGTACGTATCATATACACTCACTCACAATGCTGAATGTAGTATACACATATCAGTATGTAGCTGGACACATACCTGTACGAGTATACGTCCACACGTTTTCATTTCGATTTCGTTCGATTTCTTAGTCCTAGGATCCATTGGGGGGGGGGGCGTAACATAGGTACCGTGGATACTTTCTTACGCTTTCTTTGCTAGGATACAGCTCGCTGGTCAACACCACAGCATCACGAGTCTATTTTGCGATACGACTGCGCCCAACGTAGTCTATTGCCGTACTATCTGTACTCCTAATCCTATTGCGAGTACGTACGTACATCATACATGTACACAACTGAACAGTGCACTTTTCGCTGTACTTGACGAATGTCATCAGTTTCCACTTCGATTTCATGTTATACTCTAGGTATCTATTCAGGGGGCGAGTTGGTCACGCATCATAAGGGTTATGGCTTCCGTTCTAGGGTATACTTCGCTGGTATACACACCACGATTTGTTTTCTTCTTTGACTTTGCTTGTACCAGGTACTGCTCTGTTAGATTCACGAGTATGTACGCACGTCTATACTCCACACTGGACACACGTCTCAGTTTTATCAATTGTCGCTTCAACTATCCCGTGTTGAATGCTGGACAAGTAAGTATTCACACGTACTGGTACACACAGTAGGTCATTGCTATTTTTGTCTGGGTACACACCCACCGACTTTCTTTGTGTCTGCAAGATTACGTACTATTTCCGTAGCTCTGTTATTGTAGCATTCAGTTGAGTGGGCGGGTTGCGAGTACAGCAGATAACTTTCTACGCTTTTCATTGTAGGTTTTGACTAGTGTCGTGCACTATGACTCAGTAGTAATGCACAACGACAATTAGCTTCTCTGACATGAGAACAGCCATATTGTCACCGCCATCACACGGGACTGAATATGTAGTGAACTTTGTGTTTACTACTTTCCATATTGCCGCTGTATTCGCGCAGGACTGAATATGTTGTACCATTCTTTCATTCTTCACTCGTTCATTTTGATTTTTGATTATCAGGTTTCTACACCGTAGGCATTACTCTAGCTACTGACTTTCATCACGGGGGTGTGTTAGCATATGGACGTTGAGATCCACACGTATTTATTGTGATGTGCAGTCACTACGCACTGATACGAGTATATGAGTATCTTAGTCTACTGTAGATATTCGGGTGATTGCAATATGCGGATAGATTACGAGTTTGTCTTACTCGTAGTGCGCCACATTGTATGTCCCAAGCATCTTCATCAGGAACGATGCTGAGGACGTTGCTAGAACGTTACTATAGCGTTGTAGAGAATATTACAGAGAACGGTACACACTACGGTAGAATGTAACTGCCCGTAGCATGGGCATTATACCGGGATGATCAGGTGCAGGCATCGCCCAACTCGATCACTCTACTCTACTCTACCCTACACCTCTTCCCTCTTCTCTCTTCTTCTCTTCTCTTCCTTTTCCATTGATCTCCCCGAGGTCAATCTTCTTTCCATTATGGCCAAATAAGCGCCTTTTCAAACCATGATGTTTATTCTTCTTCATAAGTGATCTTGACAGACCCTTCGGTGCCACCTATGCCATCTCTATCCACAGAGACAGAGCCTCGACACACGCGTCATTCTTTCAATCCGCTGGGCCGAACTCTATCGAGACCTTGAACCATCGACATTGGTGTTTCATTACCGCTGGAGCGAATTGCCCGACACCATCATCCCTAATGAACAAGGGCGCCCCAAAGTTGAGACAGATACCTAGGAGAATACTGTCGCCACCATGAGCCTCCTTTGACGGCAAAGCATATGCGAAGGGGAAGCGATAAGCTATATCGCTTATGAGCAGTAGGCTTTGGTTTCCTGCTTCCGACGTGTTCGGGAACGTCTGTAGGCCTACCTCTATCACCTCCCATGGCTCCAAACATCTGGCGGGCAGCATCGCTTCCTGTTGGCTACACGACGGGTTCTGCGCCTACATTCTCGCCATACTACGTGCTCGTGTATGTCTCTACACATGCCAGGCCAATATAATCTGTATCATAACAACGATAACGTTCTTGCGACTCCGGGGTGTCCATGTTGGCAGCGTATCAAAGCGAGGAGGTCCGGTACCAAGCAGTTCGGAACGGCCAGTACCGACGTTCGTCTTATCGACGTCCCTCTTTCCTCGATCTGAACCAACAGGCGGCCCTGGTCATCTACCAGGTACCTATCGATGTATGCTTCTGTCTAACTATTTGGTCTGGGTACCCCTCCCTGACTACACAACGCTCGCCTGAGTTTCCCTAGGAAGGGATCCGCTGTCTGCATCGTAACGGAGTGAGGCACGTCTTGCTGCGACTGGATGGCACGTTCCATCACCGTCGTCACGGCTGGTTCTCCCTGCCTCCACCCTTGCTGCACGTCTGTTCTAAACGGGGTCAGGTGTCGACCGGTAACTTGCATCCGGCGGTGACAGGTGCCTCGAGCCCTATAACACGCCGCGCACCGACTCCCGACCCGGCTTCGGCTCTTCTTCGGACATTCGTAACTTCGCTGATAGACACAATATTCCCGCGGGGCGAAGGAGGCGGGCGCGGGCTTCCGGGAGCGTGTTTACGGATCGGGTGCAAGCGCAGGTGGACCGCAGTACTGGCAAGGCTAAGTCGCATGCTTGCAATCCTGCAACTCGATTGGAGAACGGCAAGGTGTCGAGCTGCGCATCCCTGGGTAGGCTGTCAGATTGCCCGAGCAGCGCCTGAAAAACGTCTCGTAGGATACTATCGACGATCGCGGTCAGCAAGGATGGTGCCCGTGTGTTACTCGCGCCTTCCTTGTTGACTACGTGTTTCGCCCGGGCGCCCTCTGGGCCTACTAGTCCCTTTCTCAACGATTTGAGTCCGTGCAACAGCTTTCCATCTAGTGTCTTGCAGAAAAAACTGACCTGCATACATTTTGAAAAGCACGCCGCGCACTACAGCAATCAGCTAGCTGCTGCAATAAGCAGCAAGCAAACGCCGCCCAGTCTTATGATGCCAACGGACAACCCTGACCCTGATGACGGAAATCATATTATTTGAGGAAAAAACTTATTTGGCAGCAGGCGGTTGCGAGCGAGAAAAACGACAAAAACCAGAACATATAAACACCGGCAGAGTCACATTTTGACTCCTTGACAGCAAGGATACGTATACGAGCTTGTTGGAACTTGTACGAGCGCAACGGCAGGCTGTTGCTGTATTGCTACTGGTGTTGCAGCGTGTTGCTGTTATTATTGCCGCAACGAGGGAGCGACAACGACCACAAATCAAAAGGTCGGATAATACGATATTTGATGGGGGGGCTGCCATATCGGAAAGGAGAGGCGGATTTTAATGGACCATTATGGTATAAATACTGCGACCAAACGGTCGGTATTATAAGCACCTCGTACTGCTGTACTTTCTATATTTTGTTGAGTTGCATGTGGGGGTATACGATATACCAGGTGTGTGTTTTTTGTAAGAAGTATGGTTTTGGGACAATTCGGTATCTCAGAATTCCGGAAACGCGTGCAGTAAAACCCATACCGTGTAAGGAGGGAGATGGGTGTATGATCGAAGCTCTGTAGGCATGTCACCTATTTGCATAGTGCGGTAAATGTGCCAGCCAGCAGCTGTCCTTCCCAAGCCACAGGCACGCACGTGGCCATCTTAAGTACCCTGCCGCACACCCTGCCAGCATATATAACCTGTGGAGTATTTCTATAGACCCTGGCAGGGTGTCGACACCCTGTGGATACCCTGGCAAGGTGTTGCTACTGTGCAGGGTATGTCACGCAATACCTTAGCAGCATGCAGTATGCGTCCCTACCCTGCCAGGGTGATCTGTACCTACCATGGGAGGGTGTCGACACCCTGTACAGGGTGTTGTACTGTACAGGGTATGTCGCGAAATACCTTGGCAGCATGCAGTATGCGTCCTTACCCTGCCAGGGTCATCTGTACCTACCATGGCAGGGTGGCGACACCCTGTACAGGGTGTTGTACTGTACAGGGTATGTCACGCAATACCTTGGCAGCATGCAGTATGCGTCCCTACCCTGCCAGGGTGATCTGTACCTACCATGGCAGGGTGTCGACACCCTGCACAGGGTGTAGTACTGTACAGGGTATGCCACGCAATACCTTGGCAGTATGCAGTGTGAGTCCCTACCCTGCCAGGGTGACCAATACCTACCATGGCAGGGTGTCGACACCCTGCACAGGGTGTAGTGCTGTACAGGGTATGCCACGTAATACCTTGGCAGCATGCAGTATGCATTCGTACCCTGCCACGTTGATCTGTTCCTACCGTGGCAGGGTGTCGACACCCTGCACAGGGTGTAGTACTGTACAGGGTATGTCACGCAATACCTTGGCAGCATGAAGTATGCGTCCGTACCCTGCCAGGGTGATGTGTACCTCCCATGGCAGGGCGTCGACACCCTGCACAGGGTGTTGCACTGTACAGGGTATGTCACGCAAAACCTTGGCAGCATGCAGTATGGGTCCCTACCCTGCCAGGGTTTTTCATGGCAGGGTGTCGACACCCTGTACAGGGTGTAGTACTGTACAGAGAGTGCATGTCACGAGATACCTTGGCAGCATGAAGTATGCGTCCCTACCCTGCGAGGGTCGTCTGTACCTACCATGGCAGGGTGTCGACACCCTGGCAAGGTGCTGCTACTGTACAAGGTATGCCACGCAATACCTTGGCAGCATGCAGTATGCGTCCCTACCCTGCCAGGGTGATCAGCACCTACCATGGTAGGGTGTCGACACCCTGTACAGGGTGTAGTACTGTACAGGGTATGTCACGCAATACCTTTGCAGCATGGAGTATGCGTCCCCACCCTGCCAGTGTGTTTTAAACGCACCCTGGCAGGTTGTTGACACCCTGTGGATACCCTGGCAAGGTGCTGCTACTGACAGGGTACGAATGACAAGACCCTACCCGGGTGTACATACCCGGATTGGTTATTCGGCACATCACCCTGGCAGGGTGTTTCACTCTTGACACCTTGCCAGTATTCGATTATCATACGTTGGGAGGGTGTTACGACCTTGTCTGTGCAGCGTGTTGTATTATACAGGGTATGTTTCCCATTACCTCGGCAACATGCAGTATGCGTCCCTACCCTGCCAGTGATCTGTACCTACCATGGCAGGGTGTCGACACCCTGTACAGGGTGTAACATTGTACAGGGTATGTCACGGAATACCTTGGCAGCATGCAGTATGCGTCCGTACCCTGCCAGGGTGATATGTACTTATCATAGCAGGGTGTCGACACCCTGTACAGGGTGTAGTACTGCACAAGGTATATCATGCAATACCTTGGCAGCATGGAGTATGCGTCCAAACCCTGCCAGTGTATTTTTAACTTACCATGGCAGGGTGTCGACACCCTGCACACGCATTATAGTTGTGCAGGGTGTGCGTATCGTACAAGTTGTTAACACCCTGGCAGGGTGTGGTTGTTTTTGTCACCCTGCCTGTATTCGATGATCATACCTTGGCAGGGTATCAAGAACCTGTGCAGCGTGCCATATGGTACAGGGTGTGTCACCCAATACCTTGGCAGCATGAGTATGCGTCTCTACCCTGCCAGTAGTGTGTGTTTTAAACGTACCATGACAGAACAGACGATTTTCCAAATTGATAATTGCCTTTCCGATGAGAATAAAAATCGAAAATATTGGTTTTTGAATAGTAAGAGATATACTTTTCCCTCAGACATTTTTTTCAATGTAAACCATTGTCAGTTCAGACACCCGTCGATAACAAAGAAAAGATGAAATCGGCATCGACAGTCTCAAGATATCGAAGATCCCAGGAAACCTGGATTTATTTATGGGCGAGGTACCTCGCTCATAAATGCACCTTGATTTTTCGAGCCTGTCAAAATTGATTCCAATTGTTTTTTCGTGGATCGATACCTACAACCAAGGAACATATTTTCGAGGCCAAATTTGATCGTGAGCGAAATACAACTAACTCTTAACAATAACAAAGTACTAAAATCGATTTTTATTCTCATCATCGGAAGGGCAATTCTCAATTAGGAAAATGGGCTGTTACAGTATGTCGACCCTACACAGGGGTTATGGTTGTGCAGGGTATGCATATATCGTACAATGTCAACGTGTTGACACCCTGGCAGGGTGTGGTTGCGTTTGTCACCCTGCCAGTATTCGATGATCATACTGGGCAGGGTATCAAGACCCTGTGCAGCGTGACATACGGTACAGGGGGTGTGTCATAATGTCGCGCATTCCCTCCATTTCCCCTTGAGGTGCCCTTTGTAACGCTACCAACACGAGCGCTACAGTTAGACCCCGGCCGTGTTAGTACGCGTATCCAGATGTGTCTGTCGAGAGCTATTCATAGTATATTTTAACTCAGCTCAACTCGTAGGGGTATATGAGATATCAAGCAAAAAGGGCGCAAGGGTTCTTCGTGCGATGTGTCACTGGGACATTTATGGTGTCCCCGAAAAACTAAAGTCTCCCGAGACTATACAAAAATGTAAATTTTGCAAGCGAACTAAAAAAACAGATGGACGCCTGCCATCGCGCTGAGCGCTAATGGCTATTATGGGAGTCTTGGAGCGGAGGCTACGGGCACACAGGAAGTGCAACAAGGGCGAAGCAGTTGGACGAAGGGCCTTGGGCGGGCATGGATAGGTGAGCCTTGATGAGCGGCTGGTGTTATTATTAGCTTTCGTTTTTTTGTGGTCACGTGGCCACGGCCGTGATGAGAAAAAGCCAGGTGCAACCACCGTCCAGCCCTACATGCATGTGCCCCAATGAAAGCACCATACACTATACTCACCAGCGCGCCCGAAGACCTCCCTTCTCCTCCTTCTCCTTTATATGACCCAACACACTTTCCTGGGAACCTTATATTGGCAAGTTCCGGCTACGTATGTATTTCCGGTCTTGACCTGTACTAAACTTTGGTGGACGAAATCATAAGGATCATTTACGCATATATATGAAGACTAATTGTTCCTTACATTGCCGGCTGAATTGGTCTAGCAGTACGAGTAGTGTATACCCGAGGTACGAATCAGTTTACAAAAACAAATGTGAACGGTCAGTTCTTTTACAGCAGCATCATATACTCTCGTACTGCTGCTGTAAAAGAGCAGAGGGTGGTATATACTCGTATACAGCAGGAGTAGCAGTACGTACTCGTACTCAAAATAGGTTGTGAATCCGTTGCGTAAACATACTGTGAGCTTTTGTGGACCACTCTAAAAACCTACGTACACACCCTGTCGAAATCGGTGGAAGTAGAGCACCAAGCTTTTGCAAACGTCATGTCGACAAGACAAGATGTCGCAGCTTTGGTTTTCATTTTGTCTTAATACTCATACATCACCCCCTGCACGAGCATTTTACAAAGAAGGGTGCACCCCGCCAAAATATTGACTGAAAGACGGACTCTCCTTTGCGCCGATGTGGGCGCCCATACATATGTAGATAATACCTGGGACTTTGTTTGTGTCCGCTGTACGTACGTACGAGTACGTGCTGCTACTGTTTGGACTGCCGTGGTTGTACGTTAGCATATGGACGTTGAGATCCATACGTATCTATTGTGATGTGCAGTCACTACGCACTGATACGAGTATAGAAGTATCTTAATCTAGATATTCGAGTTATTGCAATATGCGGATAGATTACGAGTTTGTCTTACTCGTAGTGCGCCACATTGTATGTCCCAAGCATCTTCATCAGGAACGATGCTGAGAACGTTGCTAGAACGTTCCTATAACGTTGTAGAGAACATTACAGGGAACAGTACCAACTACGGTAGAATGTAACTGTCCGTAGCATGGGCATTGCACCGGGATGATCAGGTGCAGGCACCGCCCACCTCGATCACTCTACTCTACTCTACTCCTCTTCCCTCTTCTCCTCTTCTCTTCTCTTCTTCCTTTTCCATTGATCCCTGAGATCAATCTTCTTTCCACTATGACCAAATAAGTGCCTTTTCAAACCATGACTTTTCTTCTTCTACACAAGTGATCTTCACAGACACTTCGGTGCCACCTCTGCCATCTCTCTCCACAGAGAGAGCCCCGACACACGCGTCAATCTTTCATTGTACGTACTGGTGCTGCTGTATACTGATTTCACTCTGCTGTTGTTGTAGTTGTTACAAGGGCTCCGCTCCGCGGGCGGCGTGGTGCGGCTGACGCCGCCCGCTACGCTCGCGCAAGAAAAGGGGCAGAAGAGGCCCGTGATGTAGTGCAAGCAAGCACCGACTTGAAAATGCCAAGAGGTTCATGGTGTACAGCGAAGAAACGGCGGACTTGACAAGCATGCAAAACATGCTCGGGATGCATATTATTAGCTCCATGCTTCAGGACAAAAAATATGTATGTTCTAAAGAGAAAGCACAGCAACACGGCTCACAGGACGGCGCTGTGCTGCCTGCTGTGGTGTGTGTGATTTGTGCCTTTTTGGTGAGTATGTGTGGTAGGACAACAACAACGGTGGTGGTGCAGTAGTAGTAATTCCTACTTTGTATGTATAAAAGAGAAAGCACAGCACAGCACGGTCGTCGAGTTGTGAAGTACGAAAAACAGCAAAACTGAGAAAGACGTCGTACACATGTTTACGTACGTACGTACATACGTACATCTATGGAGTACTCGTACTCGTACTCGTATTCGAACGAAACGGCAGGAGCGAAAAACAAAAAACGGTGGGAAACAAATGAAAATCAATTGGTCGTACTCTCACATCTGACGTATTTTTAAAATTTTATATAAAATCATGAAAACATATTTTTGAAAAAAAAAAAACATCAGGCCGATTGCGCCGCATAAACAAAAACAAATTGAGACGTCGTCAGCGTGTTGTCAGCCTTGACGCTCCCCGCCCCTCCGCGATCACCTCGCCATCGATTCGGTCAGGGTCGAGCTCTACTGCCTCTCTGCCCCAGTGAGCCCCGTGGCCCGCCTCGCGTGAAGCCCGGTGCTCACCGTGGCCCTCGTTCGCCCGCTCCATCATGATGGTGTTCAAACTGCCGGGCTTTCTCTTTCAATCATATTTGTTCCGATAAATAAGCACCGCTTAAATGTTATTCTACAATCGTAAACGACCCTTATATGTTCGGACATGCTGCAGCAGCAACACAGACAAAGCTCCTTCATGCTTCCCTCGTGTCTTGATGGACACGCCACGTCTAGCCGCGAAAAAGGCGACCGTGCTCCTTCCGTCCCCCCCTGTACTGGCCAGCGCCCTCCCATACCCGCGAAGGCGCCGGGCTCGCGCGCGCTGCCGTGCTCTCTGGGCGCACGCACGAACCCAAAACTGAAAGAGAAAGACGCCTCTCGCGAACTAAAGTATATAGGGAACAACGAGAGAAAGCCACACTGAGCAAGTACTGACAGGAGGCGGTGTCGAAGTGGGAGCTCTGAGAGGCCAGGGATGAGCAATCCCTGCCCGAGATATTAGTAAGTAAGTCTATTGTGGGTGAGTGGATCGGTCGGTGCGTGTGTGTGTCGATCGGTTGGTGTGTACGTACGTGGTTGGGTGGGTGGGTCGGTGGTTAGGTGGGTGGGTGGGGGTGAGTGGATGTCGGTAAGTACGTGAGATGGGTGGGTGGGTGGGTGTGGGTGGGTGTCGGTTGATGGGTCGGTCGGTCGGTCGGTCGGTTGGTACGTGGGTGTCTGCTTTCGTACCTGTGTGTGGTGACCCCTTTTTTGTTTGTTTTTGCCTACAAGGGCTCCGCGTGGGTGCCGGCATAATGTGTCAGCTACCTGGATCTCTGGATCGCGTAATAAGAGGGTGCCGATGGTGGCCCTGATTTTGTTTTGGTCTTTTTTTTGTCCGCTATACCGGCCCCGCTCTGGCATAGTTCGGCGTACCCCTAGTATACCTTCGCGGAATGAGGCGAAATGGAGATAAAGCCGGCGACTCGTCGCCCGTCCACGGGCCGGCGGCAAGAGTTTAGTTCGCGAGAGAAGAGCTATAATTTATTCCGAGCTTAGATTCGCCCAGCTCGTCTCTACGGATTTGTGGATCTAGGTACCAAGAGCCGGCAGTGCAAGGACCAAGTGGAGCTGAGTCCATACAGCGTGCACGTAATAACCAACGCTGTACAATTATTACCACGTTGCCTTCGGCCATGAGATAGTATCCACTTTTTGTCGTTGTTGGGTTCACAATGGCAAGCAGAATTTTCCTGAGCTCCTCATATGAGGAGCTCAATAACGAAACAATTGAGAGGTTTTGAGAGAGAGGACTCGACGACCAAACCGTCCAATGCGGTAGTCCTTGTGTTTTGGCATCCGGTGGTTACTCACGTGAGGAGCACAACCGGTCAGAAAATATTGAGCCTAAAAGTGGCACCCCTACCGTGGGATTGCTCTGCCGTACTGCTGTACACAATAACCACGCTGTACCCAAGGGTATAGTGACGCCCCACTACCCCCAGAGCTCAGAATGAAAAACCAACCGGACCGTTGCGGTCCGAGGAAACAATAAAGTCAACCTTTTTTTAATAAAATACCCCCCCCCCATGACCGAAAAACAAATAGGGGGTCTCTAAACCAAGTAAAAAAGGGGAAAAAAAACGAAGAAAAAAAATGGTTTTCGCTATTTCGTCCTTGATCACAGCGATCCTGGTTTGTTTTTCATTCTGACCTTCCGTAGGGTGTGGTGTCGTTTTCTCTTTTTGTCGCATACTCTTCCTGTACCATATGTATCATATCGCTGCTGCACAGACTAACCTTGCCGTATCAACCTTGCCCTGTGGTACCATTATTTAAACATTTAGTTGTATCATACAGTGTACGTAAAAAAATAGTAACTACGCTGTACAGGAGTATGGGAGAAGCTTGGCAAGGAATAGAAAAACACAGCGGAACGGCGAGCAAGCATTGCATGTAACACAGCAAACATGATAAACCTGTCTTGAGTTGAACATAACGTTAGTTATTGTTTTTTTTTTTTTAGAAAAGGGTATACCCCCGGGTGTCTATTCGGCATTACATTGTGTTAGTTGTGTTACCCTATTCCTTTTGTCGTAGGCCAGAGGACCCCCCAGGAAGGTCGCCGGTCGCCTACTCGCGTGAAATGTCAGCAGCGTTGTGGCGAACGATGGGGAAGGATCGAGGTTAGACTTAGGACCATTCTTATCGGAGCCATAAATTTCTAAAATTTGCTATATTTCCAATATTTTGTTTCGCCAATTTTATATATTTCCATGTTTTCCATTTTTTCCCATGTATTGGAACGTAACGCCTTCCAAACATTTTGCCCTCTGAAGAGTTTCCAAGATTTCCAAGATTTCCTAGATTTCCTACTTTTTTTGGAAAACAAATATTGGAAATCATGGAAAAAAAACTGCTTGATAAGAACGACCCTTGGTACCTTTCGAAACATACAAATATACCCGTGTTTGCGGGAAAAGAGGAATTACAGCTGGATCGTGTTCGCAGTGTTTATTTCCTGGAGAGGGCTGTGCGGGTTCTCTCTACGCTTTCCACCGAAGATTGCAGTGACTCTTGGACTGATACACGTAATTTCGGGGACATACGTATCAGTTTTGCTGCACGGTTGTTGTTGAAACTCGGCTCAGATGTTCGACTGCAGTAACGCCTCTTACCTCCGAAACGCACAAACACAGTAAACAGCACAATCAAAACGTTTTCAGCGTTTAGGCGTAAAAACAGTTCCAATCAAAACAAATAAGACATACCAATTATTGTGCATATGGAAACACAAACATGTTCCCGAGCATCTCTTTGTTCGATCGATTCGAACTACATTAACTTCGTCTGTTCCCGTCAAAGGCAAATTTTCTCTTGGAACTCGCAGGACACTCAAGCTCCTACCCAGCAGGATACAGGGCAATATATTTACCCTGCCGCAGCATTCCATTTTTAGCGTGTTTCCGGAGTGATCTCTATCCCAAAATCGCTTGACGCTATTGGGTTCCAATGTTTACGTCTCGCACAAACCAATACAATGAAACGTACGTGCGTATGACATGTATGCGCCGGGCGTGCGAGTCGTGCAGATTATTTAGAGGTTACGGTCGCCCGAGCAAGCCCCCGCAACGGCAGTGCTGACAAGGCGGCTGACGCTCTCGGGTAACCGCTTGTCGAAGAGCACACACCCAAACAAATCACTTGAGCGCATAACTCTTGTCATTAGGCGCTGCGCCACATACCCGAAGAAGAACTAAAAGTCTCGCATTGTGCGAAATTTAGACCGTAGAAGCCGGCCTCGAGACCTCTCACGAACGCGTGCGACGCCATGTGAGTGGATCCGCTGCGCTGCCCGTTGCGGCCGGAGTGGGAGCGCGCCCCGGCAACGAAATCGCGCGGGAAGGATGCTGGCGGCAGAAATGGTTTGCCAATCTCGAACGGACCAGCTACTGCCTAATGATATTCGTAAACGTGTTTGCTTTTGATCTACAGTAGAGAACAAACAGAGCAGTGTCATCGCCGTATGTCCAACCAACATTACTCCATTTTTAGCGTTATCGTCGTACAAGTTGCCTCCACAACGAAGTTGGTGTAGACCATTTCATGGGCTAATATTATGATAGTATAATAGTGTGATTCCCGTGTCCAATACCAGCACTACCAGGAATGCTACACTGCGCACGAGAGTCGATCGTGTACTCAAATAAGAATGATGTAGTCGATAGAAAAACGGAACTCAGCTGACACTGTAACGTGGATACGTGACTTGCTCGAGCCTCTGCCTACATACCACCAGCACCAGAGCTCCACCAATACCGCAGAACCGATGAGTAGAGCCAGCGCCCTGGAAGACCACCGAAGCCGATCGACAGCCGTTTTATTGCTTGTCAGCGCGACGTCCACCCATTTTCATAACGAGTTTGCACCAACCGCAACGCGCACACAAGCAGCCGTGACGGGGGGGCGACCAGTGTGTACCGTGTTTTCAAGAACTGGATGAGGTGTTAATACAACCGGGCGACAGAAGTAACAGTCTCGTGTTTCCGATGGCGGCTGTCTGACACAGATCTCTCTTCGTTTGCCTGCCTCAAGTTTCTTTCAGTTTTCCCCGCTCCACCGTTGGAGAAGCGAAACTACCATAAGTGATGACACGTGGAGTTGGGAACTTGACGCTCCCCAATACATGTGTGCCAACGCGTATCTACCATAACTGTTTACCAGGCATCGTAGCCAGCAACCTTGCTTTACACGCTTGATGAAAGTATGGGCATTTTTCGTTCCTTGGTACCCCGAACGTGTTCCGGACACGTTAATCGTAAAACCTCACCCCTCTCGAACCCCAATTCGTCTGGACCCCTTTCGCGCCTTCAGACATCAGAACTCCAACAGCGGGGCCGTGCTTGCTGATCAGCGTTTTGCGGTTTTCGCGTGCAGAAGGCATACCGCAGACGTTCTGAAGGACCCTATCATTGTGTGCAACGCGAGACCAGCGCTTCCGCCTGCATTACTACAGCCACGCATTCCTACGTAATCCGGAACAACGGCGGCAGCCGATGAAGGTGTATACTCTCGGTGGTAAACCGCAAAGTCCGGCGTCGGNTGCAGAGGCGTTGGGTAGGTAGGCCGGGGTGAACCACGTATGTCCCCGTCCGGCGTTGGCGTGGAAGCGGCGGAGGGAAAGGAGAAGGGTGTTGGCTGCCTGGACGAACTCTGTGGAGACGCCTCCTGCGGTGGCGCGGAACAGGGCGATTGATACCGTCGGGTCGGAACCCGGGGGGAACATGCCCCACATGCGGTGTGCCGCCGAGGATACCTCGGCGAACGCGGGCCCACGCGTGTGCTGTATCGTGTGCAGCGGGACGCTGATGAACTCCCAGTCGATTGCTTCGAACGTAATGGTCGAGGGGGGTAGGGGCTCGGAGGGCATGGTTGGGGCCGGAGCTGGAATGGTCATGGTCGACCCAGGCGACGCTGTAGGTGTACGAGCGAGTGTTCCTTGCACCGGCTGGGATGGAGAGTTCGCCTGCACCGTCGCAGGCATGGGCGCAGCCGGCTGCACCGTTGGTTTCATGGGTGCTGCTGGTTGTGCCGTCGTGCTCATGGGTGCATGTATGGTCGGGGCCAGCGAGCTCAGAAGGGCGTCGCTCTCCGCCAGTTGGCGGAGAAGGGACTGCCGTGCGGCCATCGCCGCTTGGTGGGCGGTGAGAGTACCGCCTGAGGTCGTGGTTCCCGGTACTTGTACGCTCGACTGGGTGGAAGTTTCCGCCGAGGGTTCCTCGGTTTTCACCTTGGCCTCCTCGGTGCCTTCATTTTGGGCGGGCTGTTCCGCTGTGGGGGTGATAGTGAGATCGCCCAAAGGAGCGTCGACACTGGGGTTTTGGCTCTCAGATTCGCGGAGGGACCTCGCTGCGTATCTCGTTTCGCGGGTCGTGGGGGAGCCGGGGGTTGGCGTGCCAGACATGTTCGGGAGGGAGATTTGGTCGGTCGAGAAGTTGTTGGGGTTCAGGGGGGGGGTTTAACGCTTGCACGGGAGCAGAGGTGGGTTGTCTTGAAGCCGAGTGGTTGCTGAAGTCTCCACTTGGGTTGTCCAGTGAAGAGGATTAGCTGATCCAGGTGTGGAGCTGGGAAGAGTGGCTATGAAACCGAATAAGAGAAGGGGAAGGTTAAAAGGCGATCCAAGCTTCAGCGCGTCCTAGCCGTTCGCCGCCAGTGTAAGTGGAACGGACCGAGTAGGGACGATGATAGAAGGGAATGGAGATACGCTTGTTCGTTGCTTGAGCTTGAAAGCGAGCTTCTTCTTCGATATGGAAAGACCTCTTGTTATTATTATTTAACCTCTGATGATGACTGGAAGATGAGGGGAAAGATGAGAAGTGGGAGAGGAGGCGAGAGCCTCTTCCAGGCTCTCGGGTTCTCTTCTCCAATGGCCCGGTAGTCGGGCTGTTATAAATCTCCGCTAATATAAGAAGTCCGTTACTCGGTTAGGTCTACTTCTTAAATCTACGGTCTATCCGCTATTATGGGAATGTCCTCCTATAAGAACATTCCTATCTGCTTTATGAGAACTTCTCTAGTTCCTATCGGGAGGTCCGACATTATGGAATCTTCTGATGGTTCAGAACGTTCCTCTAGGCCTGTCTGGTCTACCAAAGAGAACACGCGAACAATCTTTGTGGTGTCCCATCTATAGCTGTAGAGCACCACATTACATCAGGGTGTTTGCGTTGATACTACAGTATTCAGAAGTTAGATACTTCAGCACATCGGCGGCGTTGGCAGGGAATACGTTTTTGCGTATGTGACGTGTTTTCCTTGGACTAATAAGCTTGTACTTGCGTTCGTAAAACACAGACAATACGCACAGAGCGTACTGGTCTTGATTATTACTTTATTGTTACTTGACGTCTTGTGAATGTCTGCTTCCACGCCCGTCAACTTGACGAAGTGATCATTACGGGAAAGCGCAGTCATTGTCGCTGTCCGTTTCATTTTGTGTCACCTTATTAATGCTGGTCCTCACCCCTTCTGATTGTGTATCATGACGCGTTTTCATTGCTGCAGGCACAGCAGTCTCTTCTGAACGCGATCAGACGGTAGACTACGGGAAGCCTAAGAAAACCAGGCCAGGCAGAAGAGTGCGCATGTGTGGAGACGAGTATGACCGTCGGTCGATAGGCAAATATCGGCGAGACTAGGAGCAAAGCCTATATGGGTGGAGGGTGGAGATGTATTTCGAAAACACAATTTCTCACGGCCGGTGCAGTTTATTTGCCAAGGTGAGTTTTGTTTAGGCCGTCTAGACTGTGCCTGTGAATTGCTGTTGTTGTGCGGTTGGTAGCCGAGCGCCATTTATCTCAGATGTTTTTTTTTACACGCATAAACAGCTAGCTTTCACCGATGGTGGATATTTAAAGCTCGGCGTCCTTTACACTTTTAATTTTTCTTCTTATTAACTACAGGGATCCGCATTTATTTGAGATTTCCCGAAAATTATGAAAAGTAAAAAAAAAAAAAAGACGTACGTAGAATCATAAATAAAAACGAACAGCCCAGAATGAAGATACGTATCAAAACCAAAGGCATTTTACCCCACCGATTACACATGACAAAACAGAAGGCCTGCTCGGTAACACAAGGAACTGGAGCTCCCTTCGACCCAATCCCGGCGTCATTTGCGCCCTGGTGGCCGGCACACCGCTCTCCGATCTGCCGGCAAGGCGTGTGTCTCCGAGCTGCTGCAAATGTGCAAATCGCTCGTCCCGAGTACGCCCTCTACAAAAATTATGGGGCTCGAGCCAGCATCTTAGCCCAACGAAGCCAGGGGTGGCAGGCACGCCACAACCCACAGGGTCATTGTAAGGTCGGCCGTTTCAAATTTCGTTGCTTGTATCGCTCGCAAGGTCAACCTGCTCGTGCTCGGTCGTATCAGAAGTGAGTGGAGTCGCGGCGCGTCGGTTTTCGTCTACATCATCCTCGTAGATCAGAGGCTGAAACCTCGCTGATGGAGGGTTCTTTTTGGCTGCGACGACTTGAGGCTGTCTCCCGAGGTCAGAGGGACCACTTGAGAGGCTGAAGCTGGTCATGGGGCGCCTTGTCGAGGGAAAACGAGCTGCTGTTCGAAGATGGTCCTTTATTTCCTCTGTTGAGATTTTCGGGGTACATCTCTCTCTTGGCGAATCTGGACGTAGGGCAGCCCTACCTCTGAAGGGCGAGAGCATTTTCGTCGCCAATTACTCTCCTCGAACCCTCTAGTAGAGGACAACAGCCACGCCAAATGTCCCTTGTGCCCCCCATATCTAGGTCGAGTACGAGTTACACTTACAAGCAGCAGCATCTGCGTAAGTTTCCTCGATCGGCGAAACGATTTTTATTGTAGATATTTTGGTTCGAGTACTCGTAATTTGCGCATTCATACAGCAGTACCTGCACCGAACGAGTGCGAGGAAATCGAGCCCGCGAACGATACAAGCAACGAAATTGGAAACGGCCGACGTTACAATGACCCTGTGGGTTGTGGCGTGCAGGTCAACCTTGTTTTTCGTTGGACTGAGATGCTGCTCGAGCCCCCCATTAATTTTGGTAGAGGGCGTACTCGGGACGAGCGATTTGCAGATTTGCAGCAGCTCGGAGACACACGCCTTGCCAGCAGATCGGAGAGCAGGGTGCCGGCCACAAGGGCTCAAATGACGCCGGGATTGGGTCGAAGGGAGCTCCAGTTCCTTGTGGTACCGAGCAGGCCTTCTCTTTCGTCATGTGTAATCGGTGGGGTAAAATGCCTTCGGTTTTGATACGTATCTTCATTCTGGGCTGTTCGTTTTTATTTATGATTCTACGTTTTTTTTTGTTTTTTTTTTACTTTTCATAATTTTCGGGAAATCTCAAATGCGGACCCCTGTACCAGGTACCAGATATCCGGGCACTCAGAAGGATGACGTGTTCGTTTTGTGTGTGCACATAATGCGACCTCTAGTGTTACGTTCGCTCGTGCCTTCGCTCGGTTTTCTGCGGCGTTGTTCTCGGTCGCAAATCTCGATCGCGCGCTCGGTAGTTTGCTGGCGGCCTTGGGCTGCTTCGTCTGCCGCGCCGTCGTCCGCTGTTGTACCGTATACACTATACACTTTCGCTCTACGTATAATTATCTGCGTGTACATAAGACCAGGTCTCGCTTTTCAAAGGGGACTTCACGATGATGCGCAAGGGCAAAAACAATCCGTGCACCCAGCTGAGTGGAATATTATTGTACACCCAAGTTTTTTATAGGTTTCAATGTTTACTCGTAGTGCATCAAGAACCTCGATCCCACGACCGATACGTGGGATGTACGGTGCGACGGTTCGCGTTTCGCGTACGCTCTCGATTTACGGTTCGTGCTTCACGCCCACGGTCCCCGGCGGCCCCGGCGGAGGGTTCAATATATTTCTGCACCTTGTGGGTGAAAGCAAGGTGCCAACTGGGATAAAATCAGGGTGGGATGAGTACCTGGTGGAAGTACGCGGTGAAACACCCTGCCCCCTCTTCGCACCCTGCTCCCACCCGAACCTGATCCCACTCGAGTTTGATTCAATTTGGCACCCTGCTCCCACCCACAAGGTGCAGAAATGTAACCAGGCCTCGGCAGGAGCCGCCGGAGAACGTGAACGCCAAGCGCGAAGCGTGAACCGGCATACCACGTATCGGTCGTAGGATTGGGGTACTGGGTGCACTACGAGTACACTGTAAAACCTACCAGGTATATTATAATAATCTGGGTGTACCATAATCTCCACCTTGCTGGGTGCACGGACTTTTTTCGCACAAACGCACTCTAACCTGCCGAAGGAAATTGTGTACCCCAGTGTATTGGCTCGTGAAATCTTGCGTAACGGGATGTTTGAAATCCCACTTCAGTCTCCAATATACTGGTGGACTGAACCGTATGAATGTCCCCTCCAAAGTTAACTTTTTGTGTACATATATATTTCCTACTCGCCTGTGCCCCGCCTTTTTGTCCTCGGCCATTAAAACGGTTATCTCCGGATGCTGCGGCAGACGGGGAGGACGAAGGTGGCAACGAGAGGGTACTGGACCCCCTGTCCTATAGAGCGTGGCTCTTGACATCAAGAGTGTGTTTGCATCATTTTTCTCTAGTAACTCATCACCATCATCATGCCCGTCTTATCGCGTTGCATGTTACATGTGACGCTTGGTGTGTATGTTATATTCGTATATAAAATGTATATTTTAAAACGCCTACCGGCGTAGTGTATCTTTACGCACACCTGTGCGGAACGCTGTACTAGCTGGCATTATCATGCGATACACATTGTTTTATTTTTAAGTGCGGTATTCTACTGTAGTATATATGTACCATGTTTTAGTTCATCCTTTAAAGTGCTATTATGTTCGTCTCAACGTATTCCTTTCGCGTGTCTTGCCCTCTCATATTTTCCCTTATATATCTTCAGGTGACGGAGCGTACGGCGTCAACAGAAATGACAACAAGGGGTCTCTGCAGGCTGACTACGAGAGCGTCGCGCCCGAAACGAATATAAAATAGAAACATAGCGAGAACCTGTCCGCCGGTTTATTTGGTCGCAGTTAATTTAAGAGACGGGGTGATTAATACCACGATCTGCTGCGTTGTGGGTAATTTTAACCATTGACAGCCCCCCCCCCGCTCGCGCAATCGGGTTTCCAAGAGTTCCACGAGAAGGGGAGATGGGAATGGGCATTTGCGGCATGTCACGTTATGGTGTCGATCCCCCCGGGCGGTTGTAATTTATTTGCACACAAATACGAGCAGATGTAAGCGACGGTTAATAAGGGTATACATTTAGATACCTTGCAAAACATCGTGTACATGGAGTATGGAGAATTTGCAGCATGTTTGATATTTGCAACGTGTGTGTACACATGCTGCAAACACTGTCGACGTACAAAACAAATGGCAGTATTTTTGCTCTTTCAAGCCGGGCAAGGTGACCGACTTGGTAAGCTGAAAAGTGTTCGAATGTCCTGCTGTACGGTATATATAGGTGTATCAATGACACTGACAGGGTGCTGGACCCCTGACACTGGCAGAATGTCTCCAAACGAAAGTCCGGACGCCCTGCCGTCCTTCAAGGGTATCGCACGCTGTCAAAGCTACGTTTTTTTTTCGTTTTTGGAAGGGTATCATATACTCTGTGGGCAGGGCGGTTTTTGAGAAACAATATGACAATGTCTACCACATTTGGGATGTTGCACCCTGTACATCATTGATTAAAATCGGCACACTCTAGACTTTGTCAGATAAAGGCAGGGTGTTACACGCTGTACACTGTTTGTTTTTTTATATTTTTCAGAACATTGGCGGGGTATCAGAAACCTTACCTTGGTAGGGTGTTTCGTGTGATACTTTGACAGGGTGTCAAACCCTGTACAGCATTGGCACACACTGTCAGAGTTTTGGCAGGGTGTCTCACCTCGTACACTATTATTATCTTCCGCCAAAAAACACTGGCAGGGTGTTTGTTAGGCGTGTCATATGAACACCCTGCCAAACATCTGGCAGGGTGTGGTCACCTTGTACAGCATTGAAGACCCTGTCACACGTCTGACAGGGTGTCAAACCCTGTGCAGCATTACGACACCCTGCCAAACATCTGACAGGGTGTGGTCATACTGTACAGCATTGAACACCCTGTCAGAATTTGGGCAGGGTGTCAAACCCTGCACAGCATCCGACACACTGTCAGAAACCTCCCAGGGTGTCAGACCCTGTACAGCATTGGGACACCCTGTCAGATTATTGGCAGGGTGTGACACCTTGTACAATGTTCTAAGACTTTTAAAACACTGGCAGGGTGTCCAACGTCAAATGCTGGCAGGGTGTATGCGTCAAATGCTGGCAGGGTTTCTACGTCAAATGCTGGTAGGGTACCCAAGATGGCCACGTGTGAATTGTTCTGCGGGTACGTACTCGTATTAGCACGTGTTGTTTCTTTTAAAAAATCTGTTCTCGGGGTGGGGTACAGATCTTCGGTGTGACGCCTCAGCAAAAAAGACATGGTACACCTCCATTTTGGTAGCATATGGGTCCTCTCAAAACAACTACGTACACAGTAAGTAGGCGCTATGTACTCCTATCGTCGCTCCAACGTGTTGATTGATTTTTCGAGCCGACTTGCCATCGCGCGCGGCCAATCCGCTGCTGCTGTGCGTCTACACGATTTCGTAGTTGATACCCCTTGGAATGGGCATAGCTAGACATTTCAGACAGGAGGGAGCGGGGTACACCCTCGGGACGGGCATACAGTATACCAATCTCAGGTAGTAGAGGTGCCGTGAAAAACATCGGTCGCGAGAAACCACACACACAGGGCAAGTTTTCAAGACACAAAAAAAAGCATTTCGATAGGAGATAGGGCGTTCAGGGTCGCATACCGTACAACAGTAAATCTCGTACTACAGCAGTATATCTAACAAGTAGTAGTTCCAGGGGCGTAAACAAAAGAGAGAAAACGACACCACACACTTAGGAAGGTCAGAATGAAAAACAAACCGGATCGCTGTGATCACAGGACGAAATAAGCGAAAACCATTTTGTTCCCGTTTTTTTTCCCCCTTTTTAACTTGGTTTAGAGACCCCTATTTGTTTTTCGCTGGGGGGGGGGGGGGGTAATTAAAAAAAGTTGACTTATTGTTTTCTGGGATCACAACGGTCCGGTTCTTCCCTCCAATGTAGGGGAGGGGGGTAGTGGGGTATCTGGGATTCAGATCCGCGCATACCCTTGGCCGTACACATCATAACGATAATACTCAACAGCAGAGCTTGTACAGCTGTTGATGCAATTTGTTTTTCCCACTGTTCTGTGATCCCGTACTCGTATAATACGTATTTTGCAATTTCCAATGGAACAACCAATAGTACGAGGCGAAGAGTCTTCATTAACCGTTATAGGACTGGAGTCCCATTTTGGGGACAAATTACGTATTTTGCAATTTCCAATGGAACAACCAATAGTTTTATACGAGGCGAAGAGTCTTCCTTAACCGTTACAGGACTGGAGTCCCATTTTGGGGACAAATTACGTATTTTGCAATTTCCAATGGAACAACCAATAGGTTTGTACGAGGCGAAGAGTCTTCCTTAACCGTTA
>MEHQ01000553.1:168389-180385 GCA_008828725.1 Saccharina japonica | reverse complement strand
AAAAAAAACTTGACTTATTGTTTTCTGGGATCGTAACGGTCCGGTTTCTTCCCTCCAATATAGGGGGGGGGTGTGGGGTATCTGGCATTCAGGTCCGCGCATACACTCGGTAGTGCGAGTATTTGGCAAATAATCTCGGGCCCGGAATTAACATCTAGTATTAATCGTAGCGAGCGCGTTCTCTTCCATGATCATGCTTTTGGCGGGCGAAGAAGGATAACCTACAGCCTCCGTGGCACGGGGGTGTGCTTATTACGTTAATCGTCTTGGCACTGACGGGGGGATTATTCCCAATTTGGGAACTGTTATCCCATACACTTGACGTGCAGTCCCAACGCTACTTTTCCAAACGTATTGTTATTTAGGTTTTTGGCTTCGCCGTCGGAATTGGCCATAACGTGACACTTGCAGCGTTCATCCAAAAGCATAGTTTCGCGTGGGTTACCGAGTTCGAACGTTGACAACCCGAGAGACTGTCAATGCCCGCCCTATTCTGTAGCATGCCTACCTTCGTTTAACGGAGCGATTTTCGTCACCATATATATATTTGGTAAGGGCCCGAATTAACGAGTATAAAATAAATTCAATCTGGAAAAAAATAAAATTAAAATTCGCTTTTCATTGGTCAACACACGCACCAGCACCAAAGATTAGGATCTTGGGGTATAATCTTGGGTGGTGGTGCGGGTTCTGACCAATGAAAAGCGGATTTGATTTGATTTTTTTCCAAATTGATTTTTTTTTATACTCGTTAGTATGGGCCCTAACGTTATCATCGAAGAATATTAATCGAAACGTTCTTGATTATTTTTATTGTTTCTCACAAAAGAGGAATAGTATGATATACGTACACTACTGGGTACAAGCGTCCGTTACTTGATGCCCTCTGTAATATTTCCTGGTTTATGTAGGACACATTCATTTGTTGTTTTTCTTCTCATTCCTGATTTGTTTTTTCTAGAAATAGAGGTACACCAGGAAATAAATACCTGATGACCTGGTACAAGGTACCACTAGCCCTTAGCCCATCATTCGATACACGACTCCTCAACAAAACCAAAGACAAACGCCGTCGACCTGTCATGGCACTCACCGTTCGTCCCCACGAACAGAAGAAAGAGCGGGAATAACCTGGCGAACAGCATGGTGAAACGTAGGGACCGGTGTCCTGGAAGCCATGCAAAAAGACGACGGCAAGAGAAAGCGCGTGGACCCACACTTGTTGAGAGTACGTATTACGGAGGACCATAGTAAATAGGACCAAATTTTGTTAGTAAAAATACGTAAATATGTAGATTTTTGTGTATACGGTAGGTCCTATATACTATGGTCCTCCGTAATAGTGTACAGACAGTAAATAGTTCGTAAACAACATTGGTGCCGTAGTTATCAACAGTCGTACACGATCCTGACTATCGGTTGAACCTTTTTTCGTGGTTTACAAGTAAGCCCAGCGCTGTGAACTGTTGCTCGAATACTTGGCCGTATCTTTTTCCCTTCGTTGTTTTTTAACTTTTGCAGTTACACTGCTCGCAGGCCCCGGGGGTACATCAGTCGCACGGGACCATAGTTCCCTTCCTCCGTACCATGTCTGCGTTTTATAGTCGGGGTGGAGGACTCGATTTTGTTTGCCCGACCGGCGTGAACCCGGCACGGAACACCCCGGCATTATAGGGGCACCAAGATAGAATCAGGGGGCGTATACCCCCGATTGGTGATGTTGACCTTTCCAGTTTTATTTTCACCTTCACATAGCGTGTAGAGGGGAGCGGAGGGCTCCAGACTATCTGTTTTCGACTGGCTTTGATCGCTTTGCGGACCCTTCGGGTTCCACTTTTATTTCAGAATGCCTTTTTTTGGATAAGTTAGCCTGTGACGACGGGAATCGACCGTGTCAAGTGTTGGATTAGTACGGACAGATGGAGGTACTGGATAGAGAGACCGGCACGGTTTTTAATGTGAAGACAACAACAACAATGCATACCCGAAATACTCCGAGTACGAGCAGTATCCCGGAGTATCGAACCCCGAAATACTCCGAGTACACGAACTACCTGAAGTATTTGATCTCCAAGACTCCATACGTTTTCTCCAAGGTACTCGGAGCATCTATCTGTGAAACATTGTCCTGAAGAAGACATGGCCGGTGCACAGGTACTATATACCTACCAATGGTTACTTAATAGGGCTTTCTTCGCGATTACTTGCTTCCTGTATTTTCTTCCTGTGCCTTGCAGATCAGCGTATTCGGAGGGCTTGCGTGATCGCGGTCTAACTACACCATAATCAAGTCAAAATATTGACTCTAATTTCAAGATAAACAATTCCACACTAATTTCAATATATTTTGTTTCCAGGCTAAAATCAACTTTTTTTTTAAAGAGAAAAAAGAATTGGAAATATATTATTCAGAAGTCGTACGACGTACGTACGTGCAAGTTTTGTGTACCTTGGTATGATTACATGTTTACAGCACCGGCCCGCTCACAAGAAAGAAACTCACAAGAAAGTCAGCCTGAGAAATAAAAAAACATTAAGGGGCCCCTTCGGTCATGATGAAACACGAGTCTTCCATCGTTGAAAAATATATATTTTTCGTTTTTTTTACAGCAGCAATACTATTTCTGGTATAATAACACCATATCAGTACTCCATACGGAAAACGGCATAGCTCCAGTTCCAATGCTCAGTATTTCGCCCATAGAGTATTTGCAAAGAGCCTAGACCATGGTCAACATTGGTGTCTCGGGAGGCATATCGATCAGACGCCTTGGTCGTCACGAAAAGTGCCTCTAAATATGCACTTTTCCTTAAAGATGCACTTTTCTTTTTCCTTAAAGGAAACGTGCATCTTTAGAGGCACTTTTCGTGACGACCAAGGCGTCTGATCGATATGCCTTAAAAGGAAACGTGCATCTTTAGAGGCACTTTTCGTGACGACCAAGGCGTCTGATCGATATGCCTCCCGAGACACAAATGTTGACCATGGTCTAGGCTCTCTGCAAAAACTATATGGGCGAAATACTGAGCATTGAAGGAAAAGTGCATCTTTAGAGGCACTTTTCGTAACGACCAAGGCGTCTGATCAATATGCCTCCCGAGACACAAATGTTGACCATGGGCTAGGCTCTTTGCAAATACTCTATGGGCGAAATACTGAGCATTAGAACTAGAGATATGCCGTTTTCCGTAAGCAGTACTGATATGGTATTATTATACCAGAAATAGTTTTGCTGCCGTAAAAAAAACGAAAAATATATATATTTTCAACGATGGAAAACTCGTGTTTCATCATGACCGAAAGGGCCCCTTAAGAGAGGCTGTCAGCCTCGTCAGTGCGTAAGGTTTAGGAAATGTAACCCTTCCTGTGGCTGGCCTAGGCACACGCCACCATTCATTGTACATTTCAATTAATAGAGAAAACGTCTTCTCGGGGACCAAAATAAAAAAGCGCAGCATAAGAAAGTGTGCTTTAACGCGCGCCTATATTAAGAAAGTCAGCCTGAGCCCGATTTCAGGTTTCTTGTGAAAGGGCCGGTACCAGTTGTATGACAACTATAACACGTCAGCAGAGCATCATCAGCTGTTCAGGACAAACATGGTTGATCCACACACTTACTTATCCGTATGCATAATACCACATACCAGGTATAATATTACTACGCGTACTGTTGCTGTGTGTATCCGATTATTAGTACTGGTGATGGCTTTAATCGGTAGAGAATTATTGAAGAAATGTCCGGTGCTACCGGTTTAAACCGATTTTCCGGTTTTATCCGGTTTTTATCATGTTAACCCGGTTTTCGGTTAACCGGTTTATTTCGGTGAAAAAAACGCTATTTGTTTTTCAAAAACCGACTTGTACTCGTACACGTGTGGTGGAAATCGATTTCCACCACACACGCCTGTTGGGTTTCCAAAAACCGGTTTAAACGGCATTTTTTTCACCGGTGCCCACCTCGTAGTAATTACCAGGAAGGGAGAAAGGGCCCAAGTGCAGACGGCGAATGACACGTTTTATACGGGGGTAAGCACGCATGAATTGTTGAGTAGATGAATGCTAGACGCAGAGGAAATGTAGTGCAGACCAGCTGTGATCTGAGCAATCGTTGAAAATACAACGGCTAAAAGGGGCGTATTTCTCCGCCTTTAAACTTGGCGAATCACAATTGATACGTACTCTAGATATAAAAGGGGGCTTCGGCGGCGACCTGGTCAAGGCCGCCGACGAAGCTTAAAGCCCCGCAGCTTTCAGGCTAAATACAATTTTACTGCCAACGGCGGTTATACAGTAGATGCCAAGAGGGCTCGCAGCAAAACAAATCCAGTGATCCCTGACGCAAATAACAACGGCCGCAAGAAATAGTGTTTTTCACATCAACTTATCGCCACAATGGAACCCTGTGGTCACAGGACAGGTTCCAATACTTCTGGACGGAGTAATACCTTCTTGATATACCAGGTACGTGTTTGCCGGACAAATGGGCTGTCGTGTGTGTGTGTGTGTGTTCTTCACACTAAACCTTCCTTTCTACCTGTCGACATCCAGCACTCTCGTGTTACACGAGAACGAAACGGAATTGAGTTGGAAGTGCCACGTACCCGTTGTATGGGTGGTGCCCAAGGGAAGGGACTCGGAGGGTGGGGGGGGTCATAGGGAAACAAGGACGGAGGAAAGCAGGAAAGAGACGGCAAACAGAGTAGGTGCCAGACCGACTAGCTGGTAGAACCTGCCTGTACTACGGGCACAAACCTGCCTCGGCTGGCCTTTGGTGGTCTCCGGCTGGCTGTCCTTTCCTGTCGTTCTCAGTCTTGCTCTGTTGGCGCTGTTTCGGTCCATTTCATTTTTTTTCATTTCATTTGGTTCTTATTGGAGGTCGCATCTCCTCTGGGAGAAGCACGACACTTTCTTTTTTTGTCTTTTTGTCTTTTTTTTTTTTATTATCCTCCGGCGGATGGGTCAAAATAAAGCTTACGCCCTCCACACTTTTGTCATGCTTTTTATTTGGTTGCTTGATTGTTGATTTGCTTCAGTATAATTACTTTTTATTATTTTTTCTTTTCGCTTTTTTCTTTTTTCTCTTTTTTTCTCTTGCATGCACCTGGATTGCTAGCAGGGTAGGTCTTGCTTGTCGTATATGGCGTTGCATTGTCTGCTCTGCTTACTGCACTGAGTGTAGTATCTCTGTGTCGTAGTTTTGTGACCACAGAACTGGTACCTTTTTAGGATGAAGAATCGGCACGGACACTGGGTGTGCTGGATGTCGACGGGTAAAAAGGAAGGTTTAATGTGAAGAACACACACACACACACACACAGTGTCCGTGCCGATTCTTCGTCCTAAAAAGGTACCAGTTCTGTGGCCACAAAACTACGACACAGAGATACTACGCTCAGTACAGTAAGCAGAGCAGACAATGCAATGCCATATACATATGATATATACGACAGGCAAGACCTACCCTGCTATTTTTAATAGCAATCCAGACACATGAAAGAGAAAAAGAGAAAAAAAAAGAAAAGAAAAAAGCGAAAAGGAAAAAAAGAATAAAACGTAAACATAATGAAGCAAATAAACAATCAAACAACCAAACAAAAGCATGACAAAATAAGAGAATTGCACAGGCCTGTAAAAACACGTAGCCATCGGATACAGACAGGTGGCGAAATGGCCGGAGGATCGGCTGAAACATTTTCTCGACGAGGCTGAATACATTTCAACGGCATCTGATGAGAGGGAAGCCGCGAAACGTTAGGCGGCACAGGATCGGACCAGAGGGGACCACAAATTCATACATGAGGGGAAAATATTTTCAACACCTCGTAATCATGTATGAAACATACGTACCCCTCCCCTGAAAACTGAAAACATTCAAGTAATACCCCGATATGTGCTTGAAGTAAAATACATATATATATATAATATAAGTAGATATTATGTATATAACTAAATACAGAGTAGTGGGGTCCCTCTATAGTGCGGGTTATATAGTGCGTGTGCCTGGTATAGTGCAGGTCAAATCGATTGGCACAACTTAGAGACCCCGCTATAGTACGGGTGTCGCACTATTCAGGGCACCCCTCTATAGTGTGGGTTTGGTACCTCTCAAGACCCTCTATAAGTTCGGGTTGGACGTCACGCCACGTCACCACCCGCCTAGATGCGATCGAACTCACTCAAATCCCGACGCACACATAATGCATACCCCTACGTACCGCATAGCAGCAGCATACCCCTGCTGGCCACAGGAACAGCAGCAGAGGCACACGATGCCAAGTGCAGCAGGCGAACTCTGCCAACTTAGGAACCTCACACCAAAAGCCCCCGACGTTTTTGTATTGTACAAACGGAACCGTAACGCCAATGCAGAACAACATGGTGGGCTGTGCGCATGATTCCCTTTTTGTTCAGTGATGGAGATTACCTCCGAAAACAGAGCCGATCGGTTCTTGAAAAAGGTTGCCCAGATAAAAGTTACAGGCAATCTTGATATTTTCGGCAATCTTGACTATAAGACGCAATCTCGATCTCAATCCCAATCTTCATCTCGCCAAATTTCAAGCGGTTTTGATGTTTTGTAGCCGTACAAGTAGCCTATGCTTACTGCATTGTGGCGTAGTATCTCATCTGTGTCGTAGTTTTGTGACCACAGAAGAATTGGTACCTGTCTAGGGTGAAACAATTGGCACAGACACTACTCGGTGTGCTGGATGTTTACGGGTAGAAAACACTTTAGAATATGATGAACACAACCACATCTTCGAAATAAGAAACGGTAGGTGGGGGGGAGAAAAGCACAACGATAATCCACACCAACAACAGCAGGGCGTGTCGTGTCGTTGGCCCGTCTGCATCTGCTATGCCCGCTTAGGCTGTCAGCGAAACGCTGAGGCAAGCAAGTGAACGAGTCTATACATACGAGGTGGTTCCAGCGAGAGCAGGAACGTTCAGGCTTTAGACTTTTGCACCCTAATTGAATACGAGTTGGCAAACGAAATTTGGCAGGGTTGTTCTTCGCGACCTTACGAAAACCCGCATTTTTAAAAAGTAAGTGTGTTTCTGGTGAAGGAGATAGATTTTAACTTTTTAGCATGTTTTTCGTCAACTGTTACCCAAACATACCGACAAGATTAAAATAAAAAAAGGGCATTCTCACGAAGTTTTGTGTGCTCGTGAAGAACAACCCTCCCTGTCAAATTTCAGTTTCCACCTCTTCTTGGAGTCGGGCGCTAAAGTGATTTCCATGAAAGTAAATAGTCCCCCTAGAGTTTCCAAAGAGCTCGATACATCGTCATAGTACTTTATCAAGCGTTTATTATTATACACTTAATAACAATTACCAGGTATACACCTACGCGGACTGCATAACAAACCAAGTGCGATCAACGTCTTCCCCTTGTTGATGTGATCATATCAACACGTCTAGCGTCTAAGTATTCCACGTATTGGCCAAATTATGGCTGATAAATTAATAATATGTATTTTAGTATTGACCGCGTAAATCCCCATACAACAACGCCTCCCCAAGTAATACGAACAATTCCCATATCTGACGCGTCCTATGTGCAGGTAGGTGCATCCTGCAAAATATTTTGTGCAGGATGCTGGTTTTAATGGGTGAGGCTGGCCTTTTGGGCCCCATTATTGTCTTTGGGAAAACTCCATCAAAACTGTGGTGGGCACCGGTAAAAAAAAAACGGTTTAAACCGGTTTTTGGAAACCCAGCAGGCGTGTACGAGTAGCCGGTTTTGGAAAAAGAAAACCGCGTTTTTTTTCGCCGGTTTAACCCGGTTAACCGAAAACCGGATAAAACCGGAAAACCGGATAAAACCGGATAAAACCGGTTGTTATCCGTATAAAACCGGTTTTAAACCGGATAAAAACCGGATAAAACCGGGTAAAAACCGGATAAGACCGGCCAATTTTTCACTGTTTCTCTACCGAATGAAACCATCACCAGTACTATTATTATTATCTTTGCCATCCGACAATGTGCAGCATGATCTTCAGCGTTGATCACCCATAAAACTCCCAAAAGCAGAAGACCACGGAAACCAAGGAAACCTATGCAGTACTAATAATAATAATAATAATAATAGGATGCACACAGCAGTAGTAGTGTTGTACCTGGTACATGGTATCATGAATATGCATATGATACGTGTAAGTGTGTGCATCAACCATGCTCTAAACAGCAGATGCTCTGCTGACGTGTTATAGTTATATATCAAAACATATAACATACCAAGGTATACAAAATTTGCAGGTACGACAACTGTAAAATATACTTTCACTTGTTTTGGACTCTTTAAAAAAAAGTTGATTTTACGTAGCCTGAAAACAAAATATATTAAAAATTAGTGGGGATTTTTATCTTGAAATTAGTGTGGATATGTTGACTTGGTTTTAGTGTAGTTAGAGCGCGCACAGGAAAGCCCTCCGAATACGCTGATCTGCAAGGCATAGGGAAAAAAGACAGGAAGCAAGTAATCGTGAAGAACGCCCTATTAATAGTAACCAGTAGGTATACGTATAGTACCTGTGCACCGGCAATGTCTTCTTCACAACAATGTTTTATACCTTGAAATCACGCCACCCCGTGCGCTGTGGTTGTGGCTCGGAATCCACATGTAAACAGCACGTTTTTCACCCAAACATGCCGTCGTGTTCAATTATTTGGAGGCGTTTCACGTTACCATCCGGTTTTAACCGGTTTTCGGAAAACCGGTTAAAACCGGCTGAAAAAAACCGGTTTTATCCGGTTTTTTGTTTTGATAATAACGCCTCGTTATCCGTTTTTCGGTTTTTGTTTTTCGCCTCCCGGTGCCCACCTCTAATCAAAACACGCGGCGGAGCCGCGTGGCTGCCCTTGCCGACCTCGTGCCTCCCAAGGGGTTGGGGTTCAGGTTCGAGATAGGGTGAGGGTTAAGGGGTGTGTCTGGGGTTGGCTTGGTCTGGGTCGACTGGCAATGCTGAAATTGGCCACAAACAGCCTGCACAAACAAAATTGCAGGGTGCACCTGCACATAACGCACGCCCCCATATCTCACGAACTACACCTTGGATGCCAAAAAAGCTTCACTGATGTGTTCGCCTTGTTGATGCGGTCACGTGGATATGCTGTGTGTTGTGAGTTTCGGTGTATTCATCGTTTCATTGTCCGAAGGTGGAATGCTAGCTTTTTCCCTGGGACCAGCTCGTAGGCGTAACGCTTAGGTCTCTTCGTGCATGTTGGTGTACCCCTTGTTCCGAATGTGCAAGGTGTGTGTGTGTATTGTTTTTCCCTGTCTTGGTCAGCGACCACACATTTTGTATCGTCTAGGATCAGCAGTTAAGACAAACACCTGCACAGATGCTCCGACTACCTTAGAGTAAAGTAAGGAGTATTGAAGATGAAATACGTCAGGTACTTCGTGTACTCGGAGTATTTCGGGGTTCGATACTCCGGGATACTGCTCGTACTCGGAGTATTTCGGGTATGAACACTTACGATACTGCTTGTACTCGGAGTATTTCGGGGTCCGATACTGCGGGTACTCCTCGTACTCCGAGTATTCGGGGCTTCAGTACTGCTCATACTCCAAGTACTCCGAGTATTCAGGCCGCCAGTACTCTTAACATTCTCAAGTACTCGGGAGTAAGAAATGTACTCGATACTCGGAGTATACTCGGAGTGTGAAGTACGTTAGAAGCATCTTTGCATCATTTTAAAGCCTCGGCCGTCATTCCTCCCAGGTTCTGGGAGAATGTGACTGTCGTGTATAGCATTTTAAAATCCACAGATGCTCCCATTACCTAGGATTAAAATTAGAGTATTTTCGAGAAAAAATACTCCAAGTACTTTGTGTACTCGCAGTATTTCGGTGTCCAATACTCTCGATACTCGGAGTAATCCGAGTAATTTAGATGTTTCTACTCCTAGTACTGCTGGTACTCGAGTATAAGTACTGCTCATAATCCCAGTACTCGGAGTATTTGGGCCTTCAGTACTGCTCATACTCCAAGTACCCCGAGTATTTAGGCCACCAGTACTCTAATACTCTCAGTACTCGGAGTACGAAAAATGACGGCATATTGTGAGGACGGTCGAGGACGGCGTAAATGCTGTGAGGGCACCACACACGCGTGGGTACCGTGTGGAGCGTGGGTAGGCACACAACAACTCAATCAACGAGGACAGTGGAAGAGGGAAGAAAAGCTCGCGACAAAAATTGAAGGCACGCGCCGTACGAGTGGGGAGGGCCTGTGTTGCCCCGAATCTGACTTACGAGAGAGGAAAGAGGGACAGAGAATATGAAATAAAAATCTACAGCAGCAGTCAATGCACACGCACCTCGTACGATTACTCGTTCGTAGTCTGCAGCAACACTGCTGCAGCAATGCTGTGCTGTGTGCACATGTTTACAGTGGGTATGGATCAAGTATGTATGTCCTCCGATCGCACAAGAGTTTTTCGAACATGTTTAGCAGAAGACCTATAAAGCAGCAAGTGTCACAATCTTAACGTTCTACTGCTGTAGGTTACGTAGGGGTTTTTTCGAGGATAAGGTGCATCAGGACGGACTCTTGGTGTACTGATTGATGTGCTGCAGTTGTTGGGTACATAAAAAGACAACACACATCAGCAGGATATAGACATCTGGCACAAGACAAACTCGGCATGAAATAACTACTGCTGCTGTACGCCCCACTCATTCCTCCTCACCTTCGAGGCTTCGTTCCCGGTAGTACTACTAGTTACTGTTGTTGTAGTAGTTGCAAAGACGGGCCCTGTCGACAAATAAATGCGTGTGGCACAGACAGGAAGAAGGTGGGGCTTGCACACGGCCGCCAACAAGATGTAGAACGCTTCGTACAGAGTGCCGTGATCGGCGACCTATATACGACAGATTGGAAACATATATGTTCTTCATCTATTAATACAAGGTGCAAGGAAACCCTCTATCAACCGCCCCGGGGTAATTATCAGCATTTATGACCGAAAAACGCAATACGACGACCCGTGTAATTGTATTAAACAGCAGTAATATACGAGTTTATCAGGTATGTTTAGTTCCGACTACAGTAGTAGGTCGCCCCGGTGGTCTAACTGGTAGCCACGAAGCCTTTTGGGCCGGATGTCGAGGGTTCGATTCTACCCATGAAGGTTTTTATTCTAAAATGACACCGACTGCTGTCGAGAGCGCATATTATAGCGTGGGTACTTGGTGGGTAAGCAAAATTCGACGAGAGTTGACGAGGGAAGAAAGTGCTGAAATCTAATAACGATGTGGATTCAGCGTGTGTACCAGCTCGTAGCTGGTGTGTACGCTGTAGGTTCGCTTGCTGATGACCAGTCAAGACACAACCTACATTTGAGGTGAACGCTTAAGTCGCTGTTAGGCGAACTTGTATGAACGCTTCAATAGAAGAGAAGACTCCAGGCCAACAATGTTGATTAATGTATGTGCTCAAAAGCGAGGCTGATGATGAGCAAAAGAAGAGGAGTGAGAGGGTGGGCGTGCAAACCTTTGCACGCCTCCTGCTCCCTAGATGATCTTGAGGATCACGAACAGCAACATACACAACGATCTTGAATCGCAAACATCAACATTCCTTTGCTACGATAGCTTGCGCCAGAGGACGCAACAACAATCGTGACTGATCTTGTACGCAGTCTCTATACGTACGGTAATACCTGCTGTACGACACAGAGCAACCAAATCACATACGACAGCCTATCAATTATTCCGCATCGTGTTTACTTGACGGAATGTTGTTGCACACGTAGATACTGAGCAACTAAACCACTGACGATATAGTACGGTAGACACCAGGTGCGATAATGGATAACTTGTCCTGCGTACCTTTACTGGCTGGATTCATAATGAACTCTGACTGGCCACTACTCGGTGTTTCGAGGATCCAACTCTGGAGCATAATATTCTACTGATTATTACTCCGTGTTATCGAGTGACGACAAAAGATGACTTGCCAACAAGGATAAGATCCAATA